>JAPTGZ010000019.1:10708980-10719130 GCA_029814645.1 Fowleria isostigma
TTTCTTTCTTTTTACCTTAATAATTCTTATATGTGTACATTACATGTTGTGTTGCTACTGGAACCTTAATTTCCTCAGGGCTCTGCCCGAGGGATCAATAATGCTCTATATAATCTAATATTATACTAATATTTCATGTTGTCAAAATTGAGTTAGACTAACATTTATTCCTTCTACTATCAGGACACTCTACATTTATTGTTTGAAAAATTTGTGAGACACGTTTTATTTATTGTGCTTATTGATAACATTTATTGTAACTCATCCCACGTTTTTAATGTTTTCTCTGACATTTCTGCTGCTCTGTTGCCATGACTGAGGTAAAAGCTTTCACATCATTAGCCTCATAGCATAACTGCCTAAGTCATACTTTTGGAATATCTGTGTAACTTTACTTTCTGAACACTGCTGATTTATTTTTTATCATTGGCTTTGACCCGAAAAAATATGACTTGGACAATTATGCCATGAGGCTAATGACATGTTACAGTATCTAAGTGACCTGTACTGTCTGGACTTTAATACTTGTAGTACCTTGCTGAGGTCCATCATGGTGAGGATGTCATTCTGTGCTTTTCCACTTTTGACCCTTTCTCTTTCTCTGGAGACGTCTTCATCCTCTGGACCAAGGGGAGGCATCTCAGTCCACCACGGCCTGAACGCACAGACAAATGTGGTTTGAACATCCATCACCACCAGGGAACAGTGTGACTCTGCTGATGTGTTTCCTGTTTTGTTCTGGTGTTAAACACACCTGAAGTGAATGAAGAACTTGTACTGCAACAGAATGGTGAAGATGAAGAAAACAACACCTTCTGCTGCCATCGCAAACAGATTCTTTCCAACGAAGTCCCACTGAAGAGGATCCATAGTCTGTTTGGCACCTGGATGATGAAGAATTAGTCATACGTTAAACAACATCTGGTAAAAGTGGTTACCATGGCTACCATAGTTACAGCAAAAATGACACATACATACATACATAAATACATACTACTTTTAAACTTTCAGAAAATGTATTTTAAATGTTTGCATAACTTATTTACATACAACGTCATACATACCTTACAATAATTTTGAGATACACTTATTTTATAAAATCTAACAAAAATAAAATAAAACGCATGTTTTGTATGTGCGTCAGAATTAACTACAATAGTAAAATTAAATCTCAAAGTGGGACAGGTACTTATAAGCAAACATATCTTTGTATAAGACCATGTTCATCCACAAAACCTGCAATAAACAGCTGCACTCTCACCCTGTATCCAAGTAACCCTAACCTCAGACACTATTGTAAATAGCTTATTGATGTACATTGTTGTATTTTTTAAATCATACTTTATATTTATGTACTTTATTCTATACTAAGAATAATCTTCTTCTCAGGAAAAATTCAGTTTTTTCATTGGTACCTAGTAGTGATGTAGTTCTCGAGACCAGTCTCAAGACCAGTTTGTTGTGGTCTCGGTCTTGTCACTGACTCAAGTCATGTGGTCTTGGTCTTGTCTTGGTCTCGGACATAGCAGGGTCTCGATGGGATTTGTATAAAAACTGCATCATCACAGAATAGTATCATTTTTTATTACGCGCCCTTTTCAAGACATAGGGATAATAGAATGGAAAACATAATGGTTCAGGTCGGTATGCACCTGACAGGTGAATAGTGGGTGGCACCGCCAGAACAGTGAGCAGTCCACACATGAGACTGTGAGTCTCAGGTGGGCTTCGTATTGTTGGGGCTTTATTTCTCCATAGCAGTGCTTTTGCGCCTCTTATCACCCAGCTAGAACCACTTTTGCGTCTACCAGTGCAGACATCTGGCTTTGTGTCATCGACACTCTTTCTCCGTTAGGTCTCATCATTGTATGCTTTAATTTTGGGCTTGATGCCAGTGCTGACCCCAAATTCCGTATTAGATTCTAGGCTGTGGCTGGGACCGAGCTGTGATCTCCCTAGGGCTCTGTCCCTCCTCCTCCTGCCCACATGTGTGCTTTCACCAGCAGGTAAAACACTCACACCTGAACAGGTGTGTGTTCTGTTACAGCCTATCACTAAAACCCACGCCTTTATACAGGTGCGGGACCTAGGGTGCTTGGCCTGGTTTGTTCTGCCTCTGTCTTCCTCTTCAGTGCTGTTGTTTCATCCACCTGTGTTTCGACAGTTATCACATTTTGGACCCCCTGATTTTACCTTGGTTTCTTCTAGTTTGATTTATTCTAGATTTTTTTATTCTAATTTTGCTGTGCATGGCTGCTGTGCTGTGACAGTATTTTTTTTTGTCTTTTTTTTGTTTAGGTTTTTCTTATTATTATCCCCTGGGTGCAATATTTTAATAGCTGAATTTTAATCTTGATAACATTAACAGGTCTATTTTTTAAAGTGTTGTAATAAAATAAAGTCCACTGTTTGAAATTAATCCCATCCTTTGTCCTATATATCCAGACCTACATGACCTTTTTGTGATAAACTGATACAGGTCCCGGGGCCTTTTCCCCCAGGTGGTATTTTTGGTCCTTTTCTATAATTACAAAATAATGCCACACACCCCTCACACCAAAATAACATGAATTTGATTTAACTAGTTGTGACACTTTACTCCAATGCCGTTTGCTCTACAACTGAAATGAGTGATCATGTCATATAGATTCTAACTCTAGTGTGTTTTCGGTCTTGGTCTTAGTCTCAACAAGGTTTGGTCTTGGTCTCGCCTTAGTGTGTCATGCTCTTGGTCTTGTCTTGGTCTCGATGCCCTCTGGTCTCAGTAGTGTCTTGGTCTTGACACCTTCTGGTCTCGGCAGTGTCTTGGTCTCGGTCTCGGTCTAGCCAGTCCTGACTACAACACTAGTACCTAGTCTCTGGAAGGCGTCCACCATGGCCTGGTTCTTGGCCATGTCGATGAGACCTCGGCCCAGACAGAAATGAGGGAAGATGAGGAAAACCTTCTTCAGGATCCGGTTCACCTCATTCAGATGCTGAAAAGGAGAAATAATTGATCTGTATCCCAGTTAACTATTAAGAAAAAAAAAGATTTATGTGGCTTTATGTCCAACCTGTGATTAAAATGTATACAACTGTGATAAACTCAAATACTTCCCATTTTAAAAATGCATATTTCTACATTTTTCTTGTATTTAATTACCTCATCTACAAACAGCTCCAGGACGAAGGTGGCGATGCTGCCATTGATGCCAATGAAAAGGTTTATGGACGTCAGAACCACATAGGCTGTGCTTGGGACGCTGAACACAAAGGATGCTGGGTACATCAGGGGGGTGATGGACCATCTGAAATAAAAAATGAAAACAGTCACATCGTTTTAAACAGGTTCAAATGGAAGTTTAATGAGACAGAACATTTTGATATGTGATTATGGTGAATAGAAAAACAGATGGTTATTAATGGCTTGAAAAATGAAGTACCTCACCCTCTGTGTGATCGACTGGAACTGTTTCGCTGCATGGCATGAATATAAAAAAAAAATAGGACCAGTGTCCCTGTCTCTCACTGTCATGTTCTATCAGGAATCAATACCAAATTGAATTTGTAAGGTTGTCAGGTTCTGTCTCTATATTAGAGTCCTGTGTCTTGATGCAGGAGATTAATTTCTCAACAAAACTGGGTGGTACTTTCACTGAAGCAGAAGTCAACTAATTCAAAGTCAATACATGACTTCTGACCAGTGATCAATAGTAACTATGTTGACATCTGTTACCATTTCCATGTCGTAAGCCCTCAAAATATGACCCATTATAAATGTGTCAAACATTTAAAAAATGCATCAAAACTATGAACAAACTTTGTAGACATTGTCCCAAGGAACCCATATAAAAATTTTAAATGAATCTGACCAGTAGTTTCAGAGAAGATTGAAATTCGCCATTGACATAACATGCTGCTTGATACTGATACTCTATTTCCATGTTATAAGCCATTAAAATATGGACCATTATAAGTAAAGGCAAATTTGTTATATTTCAATAATTCATCAAAAATTCAGAAAACAAAATTTCTAAAAACTGTCAACAAACTTTGTAGACATTGCCCCAAGGATGCTACATATAAAATTTAAAATGGATTGAAATGGATTAGATAAACATCACATCGAATTGGAGTCTGTGTGGTTGTGGGCGTGGTCATACCCATAGAGGAGGAGGAGGAGGATGAGAGCTGGCAGGTTTGTTTCAGAGACGTATGACTGCTGCTGGAAACTGATGAAGATCAGCACCACCATGGAGGCCGGGACGGTGTAGTTTAACTGGAAAATGATAAAATAAAACCTTCATGAAAAAAATACAAACACTAAAAACAGAGCTCTCCATTATTTTAAATCATTTTATGTCTTTATTATTTATTCTTTTACTTACTGACTGTGGATTTGTCTCATTCAAAGACCAAATGTGGTTGAGACAGATGTTAACAAACTTTAAGATAAGATATTCATTTATTAGTCCTACAAGGGGAAATTCCAGAAAACTTCCACTCAAAAGAATAATATATATACTTAAATAAAAAAAACCCCAAAAACATCAGTTTGAAAAGATATGGAAACCACACCAAATTTTCATTATGTCCAAAATTTAAAAAACATAAGATGAAGGATGTCTATGAACCATGTAGTTATCATACCTGTGAATTGTTTTTTCTGTGATTTTAATTAATCAATTTATTCACTTATTTATATTTTTATGTAAACAACAATAATAATAATTATTCATTCATCATTTCAAATGTAGTTTTATTTCAGTCTTATTTTATTTATTGTTTTGATCCATTTTGTCAAGATAGTTTTAAAACTTGATATTTATTTCAATGTCCACAATCTACTTGTAAAAGATTACCTACTGTTTTTTTTAATCAAATGTAAGAAAAAATCTTTGTTGTTGACATTGAAACTTATCTGTAAAACTTATATAAAAAAAAAATATTGGGGGGGCCAGTTTTCAGTGGGTTTGATACTGGCTGATACTAACCATGTCCCAGGTGAAGTTTGCTAACCAGTAGAGGACGGGTTTGACGCCGCTGACAAACTGAAGATGTTTGGCTTTGCTGACTCGCTCCTCAATCAGAAAAAGGACAAAGCTGGCCGGGACGAAGGACATGGCAAAAATCACACAGATGGACACCAGGACGTCCACCGATGTGGTCATCCTGAAGGAGGAGGATGACAGACACGTCAGGACATCGACAAACACCAAACAGACCAGATTAACAAACCTGAACCTCAATGAAAAACACTGTTAGAGCATAAACTGACCTATAAGTGTCACATTTAATGGTTTTAATCCTCTCTTAAAACATACAACATAACATATAACAGTTTGAATTGGCTTTTATTGTTTTTTTGTGCTTTTCTTTGGTTATTTTTTACTGTTTTGCTTTAGTGTTATATTTTTAAGGCTCCAGCAACCCCTGCAACCCCATGAAGTTAAAGCGGGCTCAGAAAATGAATGAATGAATGATTTATATTTTTAACTCTTTCAGATGTTGGCTTTTGTTGTTTTTTGTACTTTCATTTTTTATTTATTTTTTACTGTTTTGCTTTAGTATTATAATTTTAACAGTTTCAGATATTTGCTTTTATTGTTTTTTTATGCTTTTATGTTTTTTTTTTTACTGTTTTGCTTTAGTATTTTATTTTTAACTGTTTCAGATGTTGACTTTTATTGTTGTTTTGTGGTTTCATTGTTTGTTTTTTCCTTTACTGTTTTGCTTTAGTTTTATATTTGGGTCTATGTCTTTATAACTCTTTTATGAGTTGTATTTGTGTACAGCACTTTGTCCAACTGTGTTGTTTTTAAAGTGCTTTGTAAATAAAGTTGGACTGGATTGAATTCAATTTCATATTAATAGTTAATAATTATGCATATTATTTTTCATATCTGTAGTTAAATCCTCCTAAAACCTCCCTGATCTTACACTCTGGGCCTGTAATGACCCTTTTTGGGATCAGAATATTTTATATAAAAACTTAAAAGCTGTTGATGTATGATCATCAAACCCTGCAGTAGGACACTGACATGGCCATTTCTGTGAGCTGTTCCTTGGTGAGGTTCAGCGGGTGGTTGAAGGCTGTGATGCCGTGTTTCCTCCTCTGTGGACCCGGTGGGAGACTTGCCCTCAGCAGCCCGTTGTTCATCACATTGACGAATGACACCATTGAATGCCAGCCTTTGTTATTATACCACACCTGTGCACAGCAGAGGACAAACATGCATAACTCCTCACGGTGGTCATTTCAGAGATAACCAGAGATAAACAGACACTTACCTTGACATTATTCTGACTGTTGAGTCCTCCCAGAAAACCTGGCAGTCGGTTCAACAGATGATCCAGTGAACTATTCTACAACAAACCACCAGAAAACAAGGTTCAAGGGTCATTTATTGTCATGTACTCAACATAGCACACAAAAAAACAAAAGTACTCAGGTCCCAGTGCAGTGAAATATTAAAAACAGACAAATAAAAAAAAACACATACATGAGTAAAAACATATATATAAAAAAAAAATCGTCATTTAAAGACATTCCCTTGCAACTGAGCAAAATAAAATGCAAATGACATAAAATGCAGCTCAGTAGTTTATTTCAGGTGACACAGTGAACATCTAAGAGAACAGGCAGATGTTTTTCAC
This sequence comes from Fowleria isostigma, assembly GCA_029814645.1. NCBI lineage: Eukaryota > Metazoa > Chordata > Actinopteri > Kurtiformes > Apogonidae > Fowleria > Fowleria isostigma. The sequence goes on from JAPTGZ010000019.1 coordinate 10,715,617, forward strand.
TTGGTTTAGAACATTTCTGTACCTGTGAAACACTGTAACGAGTTCTGATGGCCATGATCGAGTCTTCAACATGTTGGACTTGAGATAAAGTCTGTGTGGCACTGCCTCCGAGGGAGAAACCTCCATATCTGCAAAAGAGAAATGCTCATTAAAAACAAGGGCATCAAACTCATTACAGCCCAATGTGAAAATCTCAATTTAGTCAGATCACTAAAATAATAACATAATAATCTATAAATAATGAAAACTCCAAGCTTTTCTCTTTGTTTTAGTAAATGGTCTGTACTTATATAGCGCTTTTCTAAACATTAATGGTACTCAAAGCGCTTTACAATACCAGTTTCACATTCACTCACTCATACACCAGTGGGCTGCCACTATGCCAGGCACTATCAGACCTCACTGGGAGCAATTTAGGATTCAGTGTCTTGCCCAAGGATACTTCGATATGTGGACAGTTTGAGGTGGGATTTGAACCACTGACCCTTTGATTATTGGACAACCCACTCAACCACCTGCGCCACAGCCACAGGTGGTAGAGTGGTGGTTTTTGTTTTAGTACCAAAAGTAAAATTACAGTAGAAAATGTTTACATTTACTAACTATCCTTAGATGAAAAATTGAATAACCTAAACATTAACAACCAACCTCAAATTTCTTAAATAAAATAAGAGTAATTTCAGCCTCGGCTTCTTATTTATACATGTGCATCATAACTTACAGATAACACTGAATCTACAAATACACATAACATTTAATAACACACATCTGGAACTGAAAAATATAGCATTAAAATTAATCAAAATAACTTGTCAAAATTCAGTGACACATGACTGTCAGTGTCTTCCATGTAATTTTTGGATTTTAGTAGTTCATCCTGTGGGCCAGACTGAACCCTTTGGAGGGCTAGTTTTGGCCCATGAGCCATATTTTTGACAACCCTGATTTAAAATTAAAAAAAACCTTTATTAAGTACAATGAGCATCATCCTGCAGATCCAGCTCCTCACCTGAATTCATTCACCCACTTCTTGGTTTTCAGGCTTTTAGTGAGAAAAGAGGAAAAACAGAAATGAGGAAATGTTAAGAAAAATATATTACAGATAAATTATTATTAAGTTAAATATATGATGCATTTTACCATATATATTAATACTACAAACAGGAATCCACCTGATTTTATGTGATCTGGTTAATGTTTGATGAGGTACCTTTTCTTGAGAATCTGAGGGTACGTCTTCACCAAATAATCAGAGATGTTGTATCCTGTCAGATTCTGGAGTAAGTCTCCAGTAAGCCTCTTCATCTGAGAAAACAAACCCAAACACACTTACAGACCTCAGATCAACCTTCAACTGAAAAGAGTAAAAGAAAGTAAAAGTATAAGAAAAAAAAGAAAAGAGAAAAGAAATTTTGTTTCAAACAGGTCAAACTCTATATTTAGATCCTTAGAGAGAACCAAGAATAAGGATCTGGGATCCAGGATTCGGAACCGGGTGCCTGACCTGGGGGGGTGGGAGTCCACCGGCACCCTGTGGACAGTCCGGGAGCATGCGTCGGATCTCCTCAGTGCTACACTGACATTCAGGAGTCATCCTGGTTTGGCTCCAGTTTCCTCTGTTGAACATCTTCCAGGTGGAGAAGGACACCTGAGGACGCATGAACTGTCCTCCACCCTGGACTTCACACCGTGGAGTCCTGAAACCAGGATGAGTGGGAAACACTGACTGAATATAAACACTGAACACATGACCAGGAACCTGAGAAAAAAAGTCAACACATTTATATAAAGTGAGAAGTTTGACACTGAAAAACTCACAAATGCAATGTCTAATTCTAGAGGTGATGATTTACTTCCATATTATAACCACATAAGTTTAAGAACACAACAACATTTTATATACATATACATATTCAGAGCAATATTATTTGTTGTAGTGATAATTTTTTTTCTGTTACATTATTATACTTGATCGACGCAACTATAATATAGAATAATTTCCCCCTGGAACTAATAATATTCTGATTCTGATTATTTGAGAAGAAAAAACTTTGTAGAACTAGAATGAGAAGCAACTTTTATCATAAGCACTGATGTCTGTGTATAATTATTTCCCAATTTATGATTTTAATCATTAGAATCTAACACAAATAGCGACACTAGTCAAACTAGACAGAACCCAAATATTCTTAAAGAACCAAACTGTCTTGTATCAAAAATCAAAAACAAACATGTAGTAAAACACACAGTTGTAGATACTGCCCATATGTCCATAGTGTACTGCTGCCTTCACATACTATGCAAATTATAGTAAATACCAGTAACTAACTCAAAAACTGCACATGGATGCCCCCTCACGTTGTATTTTCCACTGGAAAACTGGAAATATTTTTTGATCCACAAGCTGCCGAGATGAAAATAACCTTTGACCTTTTCAACATGGCGGAGAATAATGAGGGATTCATTGCAGACAATAAAAAAATGCTTTTATTAATGTTCTGCTGTTGTTAGATGATGATTTTGCACATTTATAGCATACACATTTTGTACAAAAACCCAAAAAACAAATGTGTCAGCCATTTTTCATTTCACTACAACAACAAAAGCACTTCAACACAATGCACTCATGACACTGAATTCACACATGGAAAGGATCATCTTCCTGATAGCATGTGAAAGCAACATTAATACAGAGACTGACCAATGTGTATGTGTGGACATTTGAACTTTACTAACAGACTGTACATATTCATCTGTACTGCTGTTCCTTCTGCCGTAACTGGGGCAACTGTGTGTGTTTACTGTTGTTGTCTTACGTGCTGTTGTCGTCATCCTCTTTCTCCATACACTTGGTACCGAACCCGGGTTGGTCCAGCAGAGCCTCCAGAAGGTTCTCCATGGCCAGGTTCCCAGAAGCATCGTTGCTGTAAACATGAAAGAAGAGGCGAAGAAAAAAAGCAAACACGTCCAACATAAATTACTTTCAAATAAAATACAGAAATTATTCTTAGAAACAGAGAAGAGGGAAACCGAATTTATAAGTGCATGGTGTCAGAACAACTAAAAAAGAATGTGTTTCAGTTACAGGAGTTAAACTATGCAACAGTCAAAGCCAAATCAAAACATAAATCAGTTTAAAGGAAAATATAGAATACAATTTTTAAATAAATATAAGGATGAGGAAAAGCAGTTTAATCCAGGACGGTAATGTCAGAGTTTAAAGAATGGAATATAACTGTGCTGTTTTGTGCTATTCTTTATGTAATCATTTAAGTTGTGTGTAATGGGAACATACGTTTACACTTCTGCTACAAATATGGCAAGAAAAGGTCTCATCTTGTTAATTTTTCATTCATTTTGCTGATGTTTTTTGTCTGTACTGATTCTGATGGTTATGCTTGTCCATTTTTTGTTTTTCTACGTATGTATGTACGTACGTATGTTTCTATCTATCTATCTATCTATCTATCTATCTATCTATCTATCTATCTATCTATCTATCTATCTATCTATC
>JAPTGZ010000019.1:10728821-10747408 GCA_029814645.1 Fowleria isostigma
GGCATGTTCTATGAAGAATCAGTACTGTTGAATTTGTGAGGTTCTGTCTCTGTTAGAGTCTGTGGACTCCAGGAGATCAATCTACCGATAGAAGTGGGCGGTACTTTCACTGGAGAACTCAACTAATTCAAAATCCATATATGACTTCATATCAGCGCACAGTAGTAACTATATTTATATTTCCAATCATTTACATGTTATAAACCATCAAAATATGGACCGTTATAATTAAACGCTAATTTCTAATGTTTAAAAAAATTTGTCAAAAATCTAAATATCTTAAAATTGTGAACAGACTTTGTAGACGTCCCAAGGAAGCTACATATATAATATGAAATGAATCCGACCAGTAGTTTTGTTAGACAAGATGTTTGAAGAAATTGCTAGTAAAGACAAAGACACTGGGTATCGTGCCTTCAGGATGATCTCAGCTTTATGTCAACTGAGGCCCATTTTTTCTAGAGAACTGTAGAGAGAGATAATTCCGCCCAGATGCTGGAAGTTTGAAGTCAGATTTGTGAAACATCTCATATCTCTCTGAGTATTTTTTATTTCTTTTGTGAGCATCAGGTCAGCCATGTTATCATATTGGTACAGTTTTAGCCTCTCATGTCATCCCCAAAACACATCAACAAGCACAATATTCACCCTAATCTACGCTCTTTGCTGAAATATGATCCTCCTTTATGTTTCCGGCTTCAGCTCAGCAGTAAAATCACTTATGGTTTGTAATACATTAGTGGCTCCATTAGTCAGTTTACAACAAACATAATGTTATGTTGTAGTCTCAAGATACTTATGATAGAAAACTGATGGAAAAATGTTTGGATTTAGCAAAGTGACGTTTTTTAATTTGACACAACCAACCAGAAATCAACTCAACTTGATCACATGTAAACCAAAGGTTCTGTTCATGATGTAATCCAGTGTCTCGTACCTTCATCCTGCTCGGTCGGTGCAGGGGGGATCGGCATCCCCACCTCCAGCGGAAGTCCAGCCCAGTAATTCATCATGAAGATGAAGTACCAGGGCCTGGGGATCCCGAATTCTCCTGATAGAAAAATAGAGGACTTCATTACTACATTTAAGTCCATCAGAGTTTAATGTAAAAAATAAATAAATAAATAAATAAGAGACCACCTCCATCTAAAGGTAGAAGCAATAACTTGACTGCAATTTGTCTCCAGAAGTGACTGTTGGGAATGAACTGAACAAAGATCTGAATCTATAGAAGCTGTTCTCATAGACAGAGTCACAGCTGCAACGATCAATCATTCAAAGAATTGACAACTTTTGAAATTTGAGACTAAGTTTTTTCTTAAATTTGTACATTTTGTGGATTCTTTTCTCTTCCATAAACTGTAAACTAAATATCTTTACATTGTGGATCAAACAACACATTTAAAGATTATATTTAAGGGTTGGAAAATCCTTTTTAACCATTTTCTGACAATTTATTGACCAAGTAAGTACTTGACAATAATGATTGACAATAATGAATACATGTGTAAGTTTCAGCCCTAAAGACATTTTAAATCACTTGAGGATGTTTTCCCACATTATTAATGATTTGGATCATTGATTATTTTTTTGTTTGCACTATTATATTGTGAATTTATTGTTTACTTTGATCAGTTCTTATTTTCTGCAATTAAATGCCTGATATGTCAATATTTTCATTTGAAATGTGGAAGCAACATTGTTAAATTATTAAAATAATCAAAAATGCTCATTTTACTCAAGCTGTAATGCAGGTGGTAGAGCGGGTCGTCCCATGATCAAGGGTTGGCGGTTCAAATCCCGTCTCCAACTGTCTCTGGGCAAGACACTGAACCCTAAATTGCTCCCAGTGAGACCTGGTAGTGCCTGGCATGGTGGCAGCCCACTGGCGTATGAGTGTCTGCATGAATGGGTGAATGTGAAGCTTGTATTGTAAAGCACTTTGAGTACCATTAATGTTTAGAAAAGCGCTATATAAGTACAAACCATTTACCATTTACATATTTCTATACCTATAAATAGTATTTGTTTTGTTTTGTTTTGTTGTATTTGTTTCCATTATAGCTAAATACTTGAGAATGAACAGTGTCTTTTTTTTTTTTGTAACTTTGCAAAAAAAAGCAAATAAAGTACATTGGACACTAAAAAACATATTCTGGACATTATTTTCAAGTGATTTTAATGTGACTGTATTTTTATTTATTTACTTTTAGAGTAAATTACAGCAAAAACCAGTTGAAAAAGCTGTCCTAACAGCGGCTCACCCGGAAAAACAGCCTCGATGTACCAGGCTGCGATGGCGTAGATGAAGGCGTCGACATAAAGCATAGTTATGGACGTGGAGAAGCTGTAGGTGTCTCCTTCAACCGCAGAGGACTGCATGTTGTACCACTGGATGCCCATGCCTTGTTCTTCATACTGAGAAAAGTACTCACAGCCGAACCCGAAGGCCACAGGGGAAAGAAAACTCTAAAGACACATGAACGCACCATTTAATGTTGATACTGAATGGTTAGCACTGGTGATAAACACTACATACACTATATGGATAAAAGTCTTGGAACACGTTGAATTTATTGTTTTGTACCCCTGTTAGAAAAGAAAGACCAGAATTCAACCTGTCTCAATACTTTTGTCCATAGAGTGTACAACCAGACTGTCTTGTATGAAATCTGCCAGTGGGTGAGTGAATTTTGGATAACTAGTGTTATTAAAATCATAATAAATAACTCACACTGACTCACAGCATGGAGTGATTTCTCTAAACCTGTGGACGTGACTGTTTCTGTACTGATCTACTCACCGCCAGGACTCGGTGGGTGGTGTTGAGGTGGTCTCTCCAGGCCACACATAGCACATACGGCAGGTAGAACCCAAAGTAAATGAGGCCTCCACAGGCTGCGGCCAAGTTGGCTTTAGAGAAGAAGGTGCTGATGAGGAAACACTGCATGATGGTGGCAGTGGCAAATGCCGTCAGGAAGAAAAATACAACGGCAGGGTCACTGTAGGGCAGGATGTCACCCCACTGGAAGGAAGGAAGGAAGGAAACGGGAGGTGAAACGGACAGACGACTGATTACTGACCTATAGTCTGGATAAAATAATCCATGAGTACGAGATATTAAGCTTTAATGTTTTTTATTGTTTTTCTTAGAATAAAACACTAATCTCTCTGCAGATCCCTCACATACAAATAAAAGTACATTAAAAACAAGCATTATAATGCAGTTGTAACATAATGTTCAATTAATTTGACATTTCATCATATGATAAAAGTCATCATGTCCTAAAACTTCAAGTTTTAAGAGTAGCAAGTTCTCCATCTACTAGAAATGTTCAAAGTGAAACACTTACAGAATAGAATAGAATAGAATAGAATAGAATAGAATAGAATAGAATAGAATAGAATAGAATAGAATAGAATAGAGGACTGGGGGCATACTTTGGCTTGTTACACCCGCACAGTCTTTTAAAACTTCTTTCCTCTGATAGGTGTTACAGAACGCTGTATGCCAAAGCCATCTAATTCCTCTTTTGTGTGCACACATATGATCAATAAAGCCAAGATTCTGTTTCTGACAATTATTTGAAGTAGATCAATATTAAATGACATGAAATCACATGTGCGACGGTAAAAAACTAAAACAAAATGTTTAATTTTATTAAGAATTAAAACTAAACCAACCAAGCATTAAAAGTTATTTAACTAAACTAAAAGCTAGGAAATAAAAAATAAAAATAAAAATAAAAACTAAAAATAAAAACTGATGAAAAATGTTAAAATTATGTTCCATCTTTACATGTTTATGCTGTTAGACACTAATAGTAAGTTCACAATGTGACTCTTAATTCTCAATTCCAATCTTTTAGTGAGGCTTTTCAAATTATAATGTAAATGTAATGATTCATGCATGAACAGTCTACAGTCCTGAGGTGACATCACATACATCCCACTGGAAATAAATACAAATGTTGTCAGGTACGGCCTCCTCCAGTGCAGAATTTTGCCATATGTCGAATTTCAGTGATGTAAAAGTCAAATGAAATGCAACATGAATGTTCAGACCAAAGTCACAAGTCATAACATCAGATGTGAATCATTTAGACCAAATATGAAAGTGATATGGGCCGCATATGGACAAAAAGTCAGATTTGGGCTGCTTTTACCTGCATTGTAAATATAGTGTAAATGTGCAGCCGTTCAATTTTAGATGTGATCTGGGGTCATTTCACCTTGAGCAGAGCGATGAGCAGCGCCGCAGAGACTAGGAAGGGAACAATGCTGCTGATGAACCAGCTGAGCCACAGAGTCCCGGTGTCCAGACCCATAATCCTCATGGTCTCCTTCAGCCTCGCCTCCTTCTCGTATACAATGCCTTTGATGATCATGGCCACAGAGTAGATCCACGCCAGTGTCATGAAGAGAGGCAGGGAGCGGTTCAGCACTCGCAAAAAACTGTCGAAAACAGAGATCCACACTCAGCATTAGAATTAGAATAGCGTTTATTGTCACTGTGTGTGCAATAAATTAGGAGTGTTAGGTATTACTCCAGTTAGTGCAGCAATATGAATTAAAAAAAATCTGTGATAAAATAGGAAGAAAGTGAATATAAAATCACAAAAACTAAAACTAAAATAAGAAATTACAATATAAAATTTTACAAAAAGTAAAATGAGACTAGAACTTTCGTAGAATAAAGTAAAGATAGACATAAAATATGAATAGACACAATATTAGCTAAATTAATATTAACAGTATGTATATCTATGAAAGGTCTCTAAAATAGTGCATTTATGTTTGAATAAATATTGAATAAAAACTGCTTGTTATTGCAAGAGCAGGGGATTTTTGCACAAACTCATTGCACATAATTCACATTATACAGGGTTATTGCACATAATTTTAAGCGACTGCAGGAGGATACATTGATGAAAGTGACTGTACAGGAAGAACATCAGAGTTTATTCTTTTTCCAGATCCACAAGACACCTGTTTACAATTTAACAGTAAAAATAAAACATTCAGTGTTATTGCCCTCATTAACCCTTAAAAAGCTGGGATCAAACATTTATCTTTTGATTCAGTTCACTGCTTGGGTTCGATCCCACCACTGCTTTGCATGTATGGACGTTGCATGGGTCCTCCAGCGTCCTCCTACTGTTCAAACACATGTACGTCAATCGAAATTAGCAAATGTGAGTCATCTGTCTGTCAGCCCTGGAATCAGCGACACGTTCAGGATGACCCCACAATTCTCCTCATATTTGGAAAATGAATGAATGAAGGAGATGTGATATTAAGAATGTAATGACAAATGTTGGTCTACATTAGATAAAAATTATCTGGTGCTGTGGCATCTGTGGCATGTTGAGCAAATTTATTACTTTAAACCAGGCTTGTTTTAAGTAAAGTACAAAAAAAAAACAAAAAAAAAACTTGCAAAATTCAAAACCTGACTAAATAACAAAAGAGTAAAGTTGATTGCTTCCTTGATTTAGCATTAATAGAATCAATTGTTAAACTTATTATCCTACTGTACATTAGCTCACAGCCAAAATGTACAGCCCAGACAGGAAATGTTAAAGTCTCTCCTGTTGAAGGCTCCGTTTACTCGCTCATTTCCTATATGAGAAAATGTAAACCTGTAATCGACAACACTCACACATCGTCCACATAGCAGGGGTAGGGCATCTGCTGGATGTAGATGCCTGTATTTTGCTGAACACCGGTCAGGACACGGCTCACGGCTCTCTCCACCAGATCCTGAATATACACGAAACCACCCCAGATGTAGCGCATGTCATTGAAAGGGTCTGCAGCAGGACCAGGATCCCAGAACCTGAAAAACATTCCAAGTAAATAACTAATTCACATGTACAGCAGCTTTCATCGTTGACTTTGATTTGGGTTTTCCCTTTTGCTTCTGTTAGTTTAACAAGTTCAAAAGTACAATAGTTGTATTTTATTTTGAGGAACTGAGAAGTTTTAGTTCAGTTTTAGTTTTGCCAATATTATAAGGATAGCCTTCATATAAGAAAGCTAGAAATGTAACAGTAGGTTGTATTTTATTAACCTGTTAAACCCTGGGCCATTTTTTTCTAGTCTGAATCATTTCAATGAAACACAAAACAATGGATTAGCTAATAGCAAAAGTTTCATTCATATAAAACCAAGTTATGATCAAAAAACAGCAGAGGCAACAAAATACATGGTCATCTTTTCATAATGTGACCTCTATTTTTGCTCTGCTTTGTCAGTGAATGTTATCAGTAGAGAAATAATACTTATATTATTGGATCTGCTTAGTGTTAGCTTAGTGCTGCAAAGTTTATCTCATTGGTCAGTTGTTTTATTAAGCTAATCATGACATGTGCTGGTGTCAGACTGTTTGCTTGTTTTAGATATTTGTCCGTCTAAGTGCCTGTTGTTTGGGTTATGTTTTCTGAAAACTGGCTTTATTGAGCTTTTAGTTGATGTTCCTCTGGTTATGTGGATGTATTGTACATATTATTAGCATCACATAGCATTACCATGGCAACACCAACAGACCAGGTATAGGCTACAGGTTCAATATGTAGGTCTGAGCATGTGTTCATGTGTTTGTAATTCAAAGCAGAAGGATACATGTTATGTTTTTATGATGTTCATTGACTGTGTTCAGTGATTGAAAAGATGCTGCTGGTCAGATTTATCCTTGTCCCATTCCCATCCAATTTGATCACTTAGTTTTATTTAGTATTTTTTTATGTGTGGTAATACAGAAAACTAAGGATAAAATTGACTTATTCTTGTTTGTTTGGACATATTTCATAAAACAAAGGTCACATGAATATAATTAAATATCAGTGTGTAGTTTGGCTTTAATGGAAAACGTGGCTGTGCTCCCCCACCCAATACCTGTCCTTAATCTTATTGGTCCGGGTCACATCATCGATGTCCATTCGGATCTTGTATCTAACGTGTGGCGGTAGGTCAGTAGATGAGGAGTTCGGCAGCAGGAAAACCACGCCAGCCCAAAACTGCCTGTCCTCCAGCAGCTCCAATGCCCTGTCAACCAGATGACCCTCAGTCTCGAAGCCTTCCAGTTTGTCCAGGGAGAAGCACTGCATAAGACAAAAAGTAAAAGAATGCTATAGAACAGGGGTGTCAAACTCATTTTGGTCAGGGGCCACACACAGCCTAATATGATCTAAAGTGGGCCGGACCATTAAAATAACATAAATAGTGAAAAAAGTCAAATTCCGTAATTAAAATCTACATCTACGAACCATACCTGAACATAACATGAACAAAAATAAGAAAAAAAACTAAAAATTCTTAAAAAAAAAAAAAAGTGTAATTTTAACAATATTCTGCTTTAGTTTATTTATTGACACTAGTACATCATAACTCACAGATCACAGTCGAGCAACAAATTCACAAAACATTTAGTAACAGGAAGAATATGGGTAAAATTACAGACTTCTCTCCAGACATTTCAGGTTATTTACATTTTTTGTGAAAGGCTAGTCTGTAAATGTAGATGTTTTTGTGTCATTTTACTTTTATTAAAAATTAAAACAGAGAAAAATGTGCGTTTTTCATTATGCATAGGTTATATAATAGTATTTGACTGGTTTGACCCACTTTAGATTGAATTGACCTCAAATTATTTTTACATCCTTGATTGTTGATATCTTCAGTGAAATGTTTGCATTTGTTAAATTCATCCCAGGGGCCAGACTGGACCCGGTGTTGGCCCCTGGGCCGTATGTTTGACACCTGTGCTGTAGAACATGAACAATTTAAAGGTTAACGATCAAAAGTTGACCTTTATGCACTAGAACAACAATAGTGCATATATCACTGTAGAGACTAGACATGGCATCCCTCAGGGCTCAACAATTAGACCTCTTACGATCTAATCTGTCTTTTGCAGAAAGCACTGCATGCTGCACAGATGCCTAGTATAAGCCCCAATACATATGTTATATGTAATTATCATTATTTGACTTGTAGGGATGGGAATCGAGAACCGGTCCTTGTAGAACACCATGCTTTAGAGTGCTTCTGACCCAAAATATGGAAATGACCTGATGATACATTTAAGGTGATGACATCGCAGAAGCAGTTATATTACCAAATCCCAGAGGCTCAGTTCCTTGGAACCATTAGTCTGTTTGCTTAATGATTCTGCTTATTGGTTCCTCGACAACATTACATCAACTGTGTCATCAGGTTGTTTATGTATTTGGTTCAGAAGCCTTTAAAGTATGGTTGTATTTCACCAGTAAACATAAAACTTCAGTGAGGCGTCCTCTGTCACAGTCGCTGACATTAAACTCCTCCAGGTTTGACTGATACCATTAATGTTAACATCATTTCATTGCGTCAACCTGCTTTGCTATAGTTTATGAATAATTTCCATGTCCTAGAATTACATTTAGATGACAATGAGGCTCAGAGGCTGCAGCAGGTAGATCTCACACTCCTGTAACTACACTTTTAGGACATTTGTTACAACCTAATGCAAAATGTTTAAGACTTGATGTAAACAAATCCATTTGTACTATAATTTATTCCCTAATCCAATCAAATCAATAGCTGATATCAATAGTGGAACTGGAATCACTAACTTCTCACCCCTACTGACATTAATGATATACAACCTCAGTGACTTGTGCCAGGGTGCTGATGGTGTGGTTGAGGTCGTCATAGATGTCCTTCCAGTTGGGGGGCGTTCCAGGCTTTCGTGGGGCGTCTGGTGATGGAGTGGACAGGAAACGTGCGATCCGGGAGGCGGTCCAGGATGTGTTCTCCAGACGCAAGTTGACGAGGACAGCAACTTCTGGACGCCTTAACAAATCCTGTCATGAAGGTAGGAAAATACAACATGAACGAACATATAACACATGGGTTCTGACGTCTTATCTTCATCTTCTCTTTCCATATTTTTGCACCAGTGTGATACATTGAGTTTTGCAAATGCTTGTAACTTTGATGGAGAGTGTACTGATGAGAACTGGAAAGTAGCACATTTATCAGTTCAATTATAATAAGTGGATCATCTAAACCTATCAACGTGAAGGTTAGGACAAGCATCCAAGCCATTCAAGGTGATATATTGTCATTAAACACAAGCAGACATGAAAGGATGAAATTTGAACTCAAGGCCTGGATAACACAATAAAAAAAGAAAATAGAAAAATAGACACAAACTTATGAATGAAATAGTGATAATATAGCAGAGAAGGATTCATTTTACATTGCCTTTATTTCTGTTATAGTGATGTAAAACATTTCTGTATCATAGCAAACTGTAAATTCCCCTTAACTCTTTGGTATTTACATCATCATAATAGTATTGTGTTTTTTATTAATAGTTTAGTATCTCTTTCAGCTCATTCAGGTCAAGTCATTCTTAAATTGAAATGTCATTTTGTGGATCAAAGCTGAACACTGTTGAAGGTGACATATCATATTAAATCAATAGTACATTTAAGAAAACACGGGTTGTGTTAAATAAACTCAGTGACTAAAATCTCAACTTCTGACCTGCAGCAGTTTAATCTCCACGCTGGTCTCCATGAAGCGCTTGATTCGTGGTCCAACCTCCATCCAGGCCTTATTCAGCTGCTGAAGGATCTGCAGGTCCTCAAACGTCTGGTTCACCTTCAACACAAGCAAGATTGAATCATTTTTAATATTTATATTAATGGCTTTGTTTTATCTTAAAGCAACCGCAGAATGCACTTTTGGTTTATCCTGTGTATGTTACAGTAACTTTGATTTACTGACAGTATTTATATTTCAGCAACAATTTCAGTTGTAGTCATAACTACATATGTCAAAATAAGTGAAGCTGTCGAAAAAAAAGTGTACTATGGGTTGTAGCCCTTATTACAAATGAAATGGAGACAGCTACTTCTAAATATAACTGCTATAATGATACATAGTCATCAATAAATATCACAAATGGGAAAGGTTCCATTTTTCTACCATGTGTTGACGTTGATGAAAATGACTCAAAGTTAGTGTTTTATGATACACATATTTTGTAATCACTTATAAATACATTATGAAGCTTTTCCTACCATTATAAGGCTAATGAGCAGCCTCTTAACTAAACTACTGCAGATCAGTTGATTAATTTTGGCTTTTAAGAATTTTGGATGTTGTTAATTTAAAATATTTTTCTTACATGCTCTAGCTTCTTTAAGTTTCTGGACACCAAGATGGATGGGAATAATAATAATAATCCAAAAATGACTTGAAATTAGATTAAAAAAAAAAAAAATACAAATTAGGTTTTATAAATGAACAATTTTTCTTACACTTTTTCACAAACAAATAGGATAAATATTTAATCCAGAAAGGATGGAAGTGCCTTGGAAAATTAAACCAAACAGAGATAAATGTGTATAACAAGAGTCATGATGAAATTAATTTGGTTTACAGTCCTCTAAACCAGATTCTGTGACAGCACCAACGCAACTCACACTTCAATCTGTCTTATCTTTTTTGTATATGCAGTCCTGTTCAAAAGTTATCTTTATCTTTGCTGTTTCAGGGTTGAAATAATCATTCTTTTTTTTCTCTGTCCCCTCTAACCTTACTATTTGGTTTATTTTTGTTAAATATTTTTTTTTACACTTTTTTCTCTAATTTTATTCAATTAAATTTCAATTAAATTTCAATTCTTCTTTTTTGTTGTTTTATTCATTTTAGTTGATTTTTTTTGTTTTTGGTTCACTTGATTTTTTTCTCAATTTGTGGCTCATTCTGCTTATTTCTGTTAAATTTTTTTGTAATGTGTTGATGGTAATAACTAAGTGGCCATTGCTTACCTCCTTCATGACTCGTAGAACTGCAGGAGTGTTGGGGGTATACAGCAGTTTTCCAATGAACAGAGGTTTGATTCCTCTCCAAACGATACGAGACAGAGGGTTGGACTCCAGACCTCGGATCAGACTTTTACAGAATGGAGCTGCAAGATAGAAAAAAGATAACAGTGAAATTTTTACATGTAAAGACTTCATTAAACATTACACCAAACAAAACAAAGACCAGTCTTTGCAGTCTGTAAGATTCTCTGGTGTTTAAAGATTTACAGAGTCCAGCTTTGAAAATACAAATCAAGCAAAACACTTTGAACTTTGATGTAAATTGTATTTTTTTCTGCTAAATATTGATCTATAGAATAAAACAGTAGCTTTTTGGCTGGAAAGGAATATGAACATCTTTTCTTTGCCTCATTCAAGCTCTGAAAATTCTACATTTTTTGTGCTTTAACCAGTTGTTATTTTCTGACAATAAATGCTCTAAATTGCGGTATTTGGAAGTTGGTAGAAATGCTGTCAGTAGTTTCAGTAGTTTCAAGTCAACAAAAATATTCTCAAGTGCATTTGATCATTACTAATACCAGTGCTTGAGTTCCTTTTCATTGATCAATAACTGTTTCCAGCTCGACTGGATGAGAATAAATGCAAAGTGAGTTTATTAACATACCACATTTCATGCATAGATGCAATTCACTGTGCTTGCAATACACTATGTGGACAAAAGTGGGTCTGAGCCACAAAACAACTGATGTTTTTTCTCAAATCCTCATGAACAGGACCTCTTATGACCGTAGCTATGATGTGTCCCAATTATTTGTCTATATAGTTAATAAACATCAATATTTCCTTAAAGTTTAATGGGAGATTTTTCTTCCTAAGTGAGATGTAAAGAAAGCAGAAAAAAATTTTTTATTTAAAGTCAGAGCATGAAAAATATTTTGGAATATAGTGGTAGAGCATTTAAAATCATCATCAGGAAAAGAAAAAATAAAATCATTGTTGAGAGAAATGAAGTAAAAACCATCTCTGAGGCATTTTGGAAGCAAAGATAACAATTTAAACCAAGCTAACCAATGTAATGGTATTTATCCCAATATAAAACTATATTATGACATTAGTCATTATCGTTTTGTATTCCAGACCCATGTTAGAAAAGAAACACTTGAATTCAATATGTCCACATACTTTGGCCAATATAGTGTAAATAAAAAGAACATACACAGGGAAAAAAATCTAAAAATTAAAAATATAATCAGAGGACAGTATAGGGTATATCAAATCAACAAAAATAAAAAGTATATTCAAATGATTAATGAACATAAACAGTGCCTGCTCTGTTTTGGTGTCTTACTGGTGCTGGTGTCGTTGTCCACGTCTGTTTCCTCTGTACCATTTTTGCCCAGAAATGATTTGATGTCATTGTCCTCGTACCAGTTGAGCGAAGGGATGCGTTCACCGCCAACCTCAGGGTGACCGCACATGATCCTGGAAAAGGCCCTGAAACTCTCCCGGGGCAGTGCCATCCGATTTTCCGGAGACAAAAGACGGACAGCAGCATTCATCTCCGTGAAGCTAGACAGTGACGAGAACTGGAAACAGGTAAAAGAGGGTTGAGGTCAACAAAAAGAAAGATATTTAGTAATATTTAAACTTTCACTTTGACTTGTAGTTACTATTACAAGGTCATAAGTAGTTTTAAATAATTTTTAGCTTAAAAAATTGACTGATTTTAATTCAATTATTATAGTGTTTATTGAATTTTATGTGAAAATCCTTGATTTATTGAAGATTAACAACCATCATCAGCCTCCACAAAACTGAAAACTGGTAGTTGTTAGTGATGTTTTCTTATTTTCTCCAAGTTTGCCTGATGACAAAAAAAGAGTTGAGGAGTTTTTCAAGTAGTTTATGAGTACTTCATGAGAAAAATATTGCATGGTTTTCTAGTTCTGCTCTGGAAACAAAGTGATTAAAAATTAACAAAATGCTGAATGACTAAATAGAAAATAATAAACTGTAAGATGTTTGGTGAAAAATGCTGAAACGTTTCCCTGTTTCACTCCAGAAACAAAACTGACAGACATGTTGATTGTTAAATATGCCTGCATTTAACGCTGGAAGATAGGGTAAATATTTGCATGACATCAAATAATTTTTACAAAACCATTGTTTGAATGAAAGTGTCATATTAAAAAAGAAACGTTCAACAGTCATGGAGAAGTTTTGGCAATGACACAGATTTTGTTTTTGTATCCTTTGCTCCTTTATTTATATTTCAATTAAATGTTTAGTTCAGTTGTAGTCTTAACTGTGATAACTCTACTGTGGAACCGTAGTAGAAAAGGCTATTATGATCTAAAGCTTTTGGTAAAACATGAAAAAACTGAAAATATAAACTCATACTGCTATACCACATCTACTGATACTAATTCAGATGATTTTATGATTTAATAATGACAAATAGTTGTCAATATGTATATTATGTGGGTTTATGAGCCTAACATGCAGCACCCAAGACATATTATTGTAAAAGATCCAAACTAACTAAACCACTATAAGATGGAGTTGTTTATTTAAAATCTGCTTTGGATTTTTATACATTTATCCACTGTATGGTGCTAATAATGATCCAAAATTATAAATAGATAGATAGATGTACTTTATTGATCCCAAAACTGTGAAATTGTAGAGTGAAATGAAAAATGTTTCCTGCATGGGGATAAGCTCCTCACTCTGATAACACACACACAAAAAAAGAAAACCCTCTGGAAAACAAATGTGCAGCACATGAGATTCTGCATCATTTAATCTACATGTTACTATGAACCGAACAAACCAAGGTGTGTGTTTGTTCTTACATTGTCCATGACAACAGCTAACTCCTGAGAGACGGAGGTGACGGCACGACTGATGACCCTGAGGTCGGCAGCATTGGACATCAGACGCTCTCTCTGGCGGAGGAACGGAGAGATTTTAGAGGTTTACTACTGGAAAACAAAAGAGATCCTTAACCCATAAAGACCCAAATGGCCACTGGCAACCAAAAGCATCTACTGATGTAAAATGTTTAATACCTGTTGAGCCACTAATCCAATCAACATATGTAAATAACTGGTGTAAAATACACTTTGTTATCTTTTCATGGTCATCAGATATGACCCATTTGGACATTCAGAGACTCCATAGTGAACATAGAAACACCATCATCTTCTACAACATTGATTCACAGTAAAACCCATGGAGTTTAAAAAAAAGACACCTGTTTTTATATGCATTAACATATAAAATATACAAAAATTAAAAAATAAAAATAATAACTAATGTGGAGAGAATTAGCAAAAAAATTCTAAAATAACGTAAATAAAAGTATAAAATAAGCATCAAATGAACAAAAACAGCTAATGTACTGAATAAAATGAATGAAAATTAATAATAAATCAAATAATCATAAAAACATGTGTAATAATAAATTAAATGAACAAAAGTGAATCAAAAAAATTATAAAATAATAAATAACACTGAGAAAATGAGCCACGTAATGAAAAAAGTGAATAAAAAATTGAAACACTGACACCAGTACAACCTATGTTGTTAGATACGTTGAGTTGATATCTTTACTGAAAAAGTCCCTTTTTCTTCAGTTTTCTCTGTTTCTGACATAAAACCCTAAACTATGATTTGAGTTTTTATGAACATCTACATGATGAGTAAATTGAATATAGGAAAGTACATGATTTTCACTGAAAAAACACAAAATACAGAGAATAATAATGTAATAAATAAAGATAAATCACCAAAGAAAATGTACATTTAGAGAAAAAAATATTTTGGAACTGCTACAAAAGTAGCACTGAGTCTTTATGGGTTAAAATAAACCAGAAATCTGACATATTCTGGTCATCATTAAGTTTTATCACATCATTCTGTCTGGAGGATGTGTTCATTGTTGATGTGATTAAATGTTCTTTGTGAACTCCAGGTTCCTCTGTTTCCTACCGTGAAAAACTTGGTGAAGTCGAGCTGAGAGAGGAAGAGGCGTTCGGCGTGTTGAAGGACGTCGGCCGGGACATCACACAGCTGTGTCTGCAGGTCCTTCATGGCGTCTTCTCCTCCGTCCACCGTCAGGAACTGTCCCAACATGGAGGCGTTACAAACCAAGTCCTTCAGCTGCACCCGAGCTCCGGCCACAGAAACCTGGAGTTAACGACAACCAGGACATATCAGCAGATCTGTTCAGCTACCACACAAATACAAATCTAGAAATCTGTTCATAGCTCATCATCAGGCTTTCCTCAGCTACGGTTGTAATTATTCAAGAAAATGATTTGATTAAAAACTGTACCTATCTTTCATATTATACACTATTTGGTTTCTGGAAGAAAAACACGAAGAAAAAGAAGGAGGAAGAAGAAAGATGAAAAAGGAGGATGACAAAGAAGAAGGAAGAGGATGACGACAAAGAAGAAAGCAGAGGAGGAGGAGGAAGATGAAGAAGGAGGATGACAAAGAAGAAGGGGGAGGAGGATGACGACGAAGAAGAAAGCAGAAGAGGAGAAGGAAGATGAAGAAGGAGGAGGAGGAGGAAGACGACGAAGAGAAGGAGGAGGAAGATGAAGGAGGAGGAAGAAGACAAAGAAGATGAAAGAGGAGTTAGACAACAAAGAAGAAAGAGGGAGATGAGGAAGAAAGAGGAAGAGAAGGAGGAAGATGACAAAGGAGAAGGAAGATGAAGAAGAAGGAGGAGGAAGACGAAAGAAGAGGAAGGCGATGACGAAGAAGAAGAAGCAGGAGGAGGAAAATGATGAAGAAAGAAGAGGAGGAGGAAGACAACAGAGAAGGGGAGGATGACAACAAAGAAGGAAGAGGAGGAAGACAAAGAAGACGAAGGAGGAGGAAGATCACAAAGAAGGAGAAGAAGATGAAGGAGAAGGAAGACGATAAAGAAAACAATGAAGAAGACGAAGGAGGAGGAGGAAGATGAAGAAGAAAAACAAAAACAAGAAGAGGACAGGTAAAGGCTGACTCACCTGAGAGCTGAGGCGAGCCTTCATCAGCTGATCCACTGTCTGAGGAGAGAGGCTGCCATTGGTCAGGAGGAACGAGGAGAACGTCTCATTGGCCCTCAGGTATTCCCCAACTGGCAGATCTAAACCACAAACACACAACACTATTTAAAGTAAAAGTCTTTTCTGAAAAACCACACACATGTAGTTCAGTTCAGTCTGTTTTTAGTCTCTATAGAATTTTTCCAGAATTGATCTAAACATTATCAGCAACAAGATATTAAGTTACACGGAAAAACAACAGCATTGTCTTAAAAATAAATACAGACACAAACATTTACACATTATATTGTGATTATGCATCACTTTGATATTTATTCACCATTTTTTTTGTTTTTTTTTACTTTTTCCACATTAAATTCATTCCATCAGTCTACCCTTTAACAGAGATACAGCTACATTTTCTATTTTTGTTTTTTAATTATTCCCATTCCTCTCAGTTTACTGTCTTTGTCCTGTGAATACCGTCTAGAAGTAAATTATTTTGCATTTCAGTGAGTAAATGTACTAATAATGTACTGGTTGGTACTTAATAATAATGTACCAGTAATAATGTACTGGTTGGTACTTATTTTTCTGAAGAAATCTGTTAATGTAATCTGTTATTGATTTTTTTAAAGGATAGTTTGTAATGCAAACAATGGAAAGTTACATAGTGTAATTTGACTTTTTTCACTCTAAAACACAGAGAAAACTTTGAAGTTGACAAATTATTCAAGTGTTTTTATGCTATTATTTTACTTGTCCAGCCCAGTTGAGATCATATTAGGCTGTATGTGGTGCCTGAACTAAACTGATTTTGACGTCCCTGCATTAGATGATTTCTTCAGACATTTCCTCTCTGTGCTCGTCTCCTTCTGGGACTGTTCAGTCCTTTGCATACGAAGGCCGACCTGTTTTCATTCATCAGTTCATTGTTTGTCTGGTTCACTGTGAAACTCAATCTGTCCACATTACAGTGGCTCAGTGCTGCATTCAGGGCCATCTCCACCGTAGTAAATGAAGGCATTCATCCAGTCACTCAACACCAGTTTAAAGCAGTTCACACAGATCAGCTGCTGCTACTGTTACAGTTCAAATCTGATAAGACTGGGATCAGAGTAAAACGCACTGCAAATTATTTGGTTCTTACAAGATTTTTAAAAAATGATTTAGAAAGGTTAGATAATTTAAGTTTTAATTTCTTATTCTAAGTGCCCATATAGCTATAGACATGCTTGTTTCTAAATTTAATCTTAATTCAAGAAATCTCGTGGGGTAAAATTTTTTTGCTGCGTGGACAGATATTTCACTTATTTTTTTGAGTACTTTTTCCTCAGATTTAGTGTTTTTATCTAGTTTTTGGACAACCCTTTTTTAGGTTTGACCAAATTACATACCTTCAGACTGTCATAACCTACACTTATGCATCTTTAAAGGGGTGATATTTGGCTTTTTTAAAAGGAATTATGCATTTCCAAACAGTTCCCTGTGGTCTGTGCTTGGGTCTGAATTCTTCAGTAATTCAACTCCACAGGTCCAGGTCCATTTTCAACATTATTTCTCAGTAATCACACCAGAAAGGCGGTTTTGACTTGCTGGGTCTTTAAATACAAATTTAACTTCATGCACCTCCTCCAGGCTGTTGACTGTGCTGCTCTGTCCCATTCAGCCACTTGTGTTTTTTGATACAACCAACAACTGAACATTTTAGGTAATGCGCTCAAAGTTTGGACATATTTTCAGTATGGACTACAACCGCTGCTGCTGACAAACAAATATGGCAAACTTGGAGAAATGTTCACAGGAAGTCTTGACCTTATATGGGCAAATGTCAAGAAATAATTAGGGTCCAAATACACAAATAAATGAACCAAAGACTAAAAAAAGTGGGTTTAGATAAATATGACCCTTTTAAAGTAAACAGTGGTGCGGTTGTGCAGGAAATGATTTATCACATAGAAAATCTAATACCAAAGGAATATGAATATTATACGAATTTAACAGTGTGCACCACATAAAAAGTAGATAAAGTGTATCTTATATGTGTTCCTCCTTGAATTTCCCCACTCTAGGATAAATAAAGTCTTATCTTAAACTATATGGACAAAAGTATGTGGACACATTGAATTCAGGTGTTTCTTTTCCAACAGGGGTCTGGGATACAAAACAATAATGACTAATGTCATAATATAGTTTTATATTGTGATAACTATCATTGTATTCTTGAGTCTTGATGTCCCTGAACTACCCCTGTCTCACATCCACAACTGGACTCCCAGCCCGTCCTCTGATACCACAAAGACTGAGCTCACTGAGCTCAATCAATGCATGTAACCTCATCTGTCCATCCATGGTTTTTCCTAAGAAAATATTTATCAGATGTTTCCACCACAGAGTGTGCTTGAGTGTCTGAGTGTCAACGCATCCCTTTACATTACAGCTACAGCAATCCTAAACAATGGGTACTGTACTTGGCCAGGCTCCAGGTCTCTCTCCCAGCCTCTGGACGCTTTCCAACAGGTCCTGAAATCCAGAGAAGGTCTGGTTTCCACTGTAGGACAGAACACTCTGAGCGTCCACGAAGAGACGAGACAATCTGGAACAGGAAAGACGTAGGAGGATGATGACAGATTTCAGTTAACAGATATATACATATACATATATATATATTTATATATATATATATATATATGTATGTGTATATATATTATACAAATTATTC
>JAPTGZ010000019.1:10759283-10782088 GCA_029814645.1 Fowleria isostigma
GGGGAAAGAGTTAAACGGAGGATTTTTCCTTTGTTTAAGCTTTTCATCATCTTGATCCTTAATGAGTGAAAACATGTAAAGAATACTGCTGAAAATATTAAGTACACCAGACTGTGTACCAAGGCAGAAGTTTTAGTTATCTCAATTAAATTATCAATTTTACTGGACTCGCTTTTGTGTGTGTCTTTTAACTTGACTGATTTTATATTGATATTTTTGACTGTTCTTACAGGGGTCCCACACATTTATCGAGGTCAAATTCAAGCACTTTTAAGGCACATTTTCAAATTTTTCAAGAACAGCTCCTTAGAAACACCTATCTACAGGAATACTACTACTACTAATACTACTACTTCTACTCATAATTTTTTCCCACTATTTTATCATAATAGCAAAAAGTTTAGAAATTAAAGGAGAACACAAAGTTATATCCAAAAAACAAATGAAGCCACTTGACCTTCTTCAGGCACATTCGCACTGAGACAAAGATTAACATAAAAATGTACCTGGAGTCGACCTGAGAACACCTGCTAATTTTCTTTTTTTTGACATAAAGGTTTTTTTTTTGTTTGTTTGTTTTTTTACAAAATGTATCACCTTTGCTTAAGTAGCTTGTAATTGCAAGCACTGTAACTAAAAGCAAGCACTTTTCAGACCTTGAAAACAACATTAAAATTCAAGCATTTTCAAGATTTTCAAACACAAATACAACCCTACCTTATAATTGACACATGTATTTTATTTTGAGCACTTTACAGAACATAAAGACTTTTCTTCTTCTCACTCCTTTGTGATACTAAGTTTGTATATTAGTAGTTATATAAACTACTAACAACACACAAACTTCGTTGCTCTGTACAGTGGCATTTTGCAATGACAACAAATCCTATTCTATTCTATTCTATTCTATTCTATTCTATTCTATTCTATTCTATTCTATTCTATTCTATTCTATTCTATTCTATCAACCAACCTGTTACTTGATCCTAAATAGTTTTCACATCATTCACGACATTTCCTTGCTACTAAATATTCCACACTCAATTGTTACTAGTTTTATAACAAAGTGGAGTCAATTTGAACGACAATCACTCAGTCACAGTTGCCACAGATAGACAACTTTAAATGTGTATTTCCATGTGAATATTGTATAAAGGACTCTGCATCATTAAAACACACCCTGTCCTCCAGGACGCTGCCCTCAGAAACCATCAGTAACTCTCTCCTGTTGAACAGTAATGGGTGCAGTGCCGTGCCCAAGGGTTCACTGATAAGAGCAGTATTTACTTTCCTCTTCATGTTGCCTGCTCTGACACACATTTAACATTTAACATCACTGCAGTGAAAACACCAACCTATAAACACATGTAAAACTCTGCTCTGACTCCGATAAGTAAAAATCTGACTCAATAGGAACGATTAGAATAGGAATGTTAATGTAGACGTACGATGCCGTCCTCCACACAGAAGCCCAGCTGAAACTTGGGATCCGGTCGCCTGATAATCGCCATGGTAACGGGAGGGCAGTGGACAATGCTGAGCTTCACATACTTTTGGCTTTTCAAGTCCTGGAGAGAAAAAAAAAAAAATACAAGAAGAAATTACACTGTTGATTTGTTGCTGTGTAGCTTTCATTTACCAGTTCCCTGGTTCAGTTTGTTTGTGCTCTGTCTTTTTAATATTAAAGGCAATTTTTTTTATTTATTTTTTTACACCAACCCCCCCCCCCCCATTTAAATTTTAATCAAGAAATTTTTTGCAAACAAAATTACAACAAAAGAAAAAACAAGTGTTGTTTGGGTTTATACATTCCATTCACATCATTAAGTCGTTCCATCTTTTCCATGTTCTGTATTTCGTTCATTTTTTTGTCCATTTGTGCTTCTTGTAGTTGCACTGTGCAAGTTATTTTTTCCATTGCGTATATTCCTTCTATGATTGTGATCCATTGGTTTTTGTTGGTGGCTCCGTCTTTCCCCAGGCCCTTGTAATGGCCTTTTTACCCGCCACTAAAAGTATCTTTACCAAATATAAATCGTTTCCCACTACACATCCATCAGACAGGTTACACAAGTACAGAACAGACCAGCTCATTGGAATCTCATATCCCAGTATTTGTTGTAGCTCTCCAGACGCCATCTCCCAAAATACAGCTATTTTGTGACATTTCCAAAAAATATGCGAGTGATCTACATCAAATTCTCTACAATCTGTCCAACATTTCTGCTGTCTGTTTAACTGTTTACTTTTCATTCTAGGTGTAATAAAGAATCGTGTCAGATTTTTCCAAGAGAACTCCCTCCAGATCCGTGAACTAGTGGATGTTTGGTGGATCTTCCACATATTAAGCCAATCATCATCTGTGATTTCCAAATTAAGCTCCTTTTCCCATTTTGCTTTTATATAATTGGTTGAGTTTTTGTCATTTGAGTTGAACCCATGGTAGATTGCTGACATTATTTTTGCGTTACCTTCCTTATATGCTTTGATTATAATTTGGATCTTACTGTTCACTTTTCTGGAGGGTCAACATGGATTTCTTTAATGTAATAATTTCTTTGTTGCAGATATCTATAAAAGTCATGCGTTTCCAGATTATATGTTTTTTGTAAATTTTGGAAACTCTCCAGCTGTCCGTCTCTTTCTAAAACACACCATGCTGTCACTCTGTTGGCTGTCCACTGTTTAAATCCTTGATCATACTGAGCTGGCTTGAAATTGCCATCATAAGCTAAACTTTAAACTTTTAGAATAATTATAACATTTATAAGTTCACAGTGACTCTTTATGTTATGTGTATACATAGTCAGGTGTCTGGATATGCGGATATTTATGCATGCATTTCTGACTTTGATCCACAGGAAAACTCAGATTATTTCTGAAAACTCCAGCCAAAGTGATGATTTTGGAAAACTCAGGTATAGGGTCCTAAATGTCACAGTATGCAACAAAAAACGGATCAACATCAGGTGTGAAACTTTGTTTATCCTAACCTCATAATGGCACTCTGGAGTGTATTCATGCAGGTTCATGTAGATTTTCTGAATGAAATCTACTGTGAATGATGTTATTATTGAAAACAGAGGTGGGGAAATGTCCTGCATACATGGTCTTAATCTAGTTTTTCTTCTACTTGCAGGTTATTTAATGTAAAATGCTGTTAAGACTGTGTAAGAAAGTCATTTTTTGTTTTATCCAATTACATGTAGTATTGCTCTTTGTCATGTCTTTTTTGTAGTGGTTCACAAAATTTTTTAGCTTGAGACTCGACAGAAATTTGCCTTCTCCCTCAACAATAAATATCCATTATGAATTGCAATAATACCTATATTTTTCCTCTCATTGATCCATGGTCTGTGTCTAATCTAACCAACAACTTTGTACAGAACAGTCAGGACATCTGGGGTGGTGTCTGTTTTGGATTGTGACCCTATGTTTGAGGAAAAATACTTTAGTGGCTTAATACTTGAATCCACATTAAAATGCAGAAAATTATACTGAATACACCATGGGAACACAGCGCCATCTAGTGGCTACACTGGTCAGTACATTTCCTTCACAGAACTTCACACGTTTAGGCATTTTATCCCGGTTTTCGCAGCCTGATCCCACCCCTTTAGCACTTTTTTAAGGGACTAAAAACCTATGAGCAGGACACAGTCAATATCAGAGACTCATACATAATGTTCATTAAAGAAATCTGTTTAAATTCATATACAAAAAATAATCTAGTGTGCAATAACAACCAAGAACTTATTCATCAAACCTAACCTTGTCTTGTTCAGGTCCTTTTTTTAATGTTTTATGTGTCTTTTGTGATTATTATGAAACTGGCTCAACTAAAAACTAATCAGCTTAAGACAAAAAAAATGTGTGTAGCAGTCAAACAATACAAAACCATTGACACATTTCACCTCATGTTTAAAGGATGAGGTAAAAAGGATAGACAGAGGTGAAATCACTTCAAGTTTTGTCATAATGAAGCAACAGAGACTTTTGTGAATGCAACAACATTATTTACCAGACATGAATGGCATATTTTTAGTCAGATTAATCTAATACTTTAATTTGATGGGTTGTCGGTTATCGCATTTCTTAAGTGCATGTAAACACATCAGATCTGATTTTTACAATTATATGATTTGTCCCAGTTATCAGATTTTTGTGGTCATGTAAACAGGCTCAGTGTGTGGGTTTGAGTCCCGTCTTTGCGTCTTACCCTGATGATGTTCTGGCAGGTGCTGATGGGTAAACCCACCAGACTTGTGCCGTTCACTGACATGATGCGGTCGCCGATACTGAGCTCGCTGCAGCGCTCGGCCGGTCCTCCGTGAAGCAGGTTAGCCACCACCACGGTGGGGAGGATGGAGCCCCAGCCGGACTCCACCACAGCCAGACCCAGGATCTCCCCGGGGGCCTTGGTGATGACCACCTGGACCATGAACAGGATGGAGCAGAAGGACGGTACAAGGATGATAAGTTTGTTTCTAAATTTCGGAAACTGGAATAGCTGGAATAAAGACCAAGTTCAGTAAAAAAAAACACAAAACCACCTCTAAAGAATAGAGGAACAGTTTGTACACTTTATCTTTAATAAGAAACTAGTTTTATTTTAAAGCATGGCATTTAATTGTTGTGTGTAAGATTTAGGATCTGTAAGCAGAAATGGAAGATAATCTGCATGTTTCCTTGTTTCATGTTAAAAATTAATGTAATATTTTAGTTTGAACAGACACATCAGAGAGTAGATGTGTTGCTTTTTTTTTTTTTTTACTTTTTATAACATTTGTTATAATTTTATTATTATTATTTTTATTACTACTACTTTTTCCACATATAAAACCACAGTACAATAAACATACTGTACCTGACAGCTACATTAAGGAATAAAAATGAAGAATAAAAATTATTAGAGCTACAAATAATCCCTATTATTCCTGTCTAATACTTCAAGTTTGTCAGAAATATTGTTCAAAAAGAGAGGGAAAAAAAGAGGAACAGAACAAAAAACTAATTATACAACAAAAAAAAAACCCAAAACAAACAAACAAAAAAAAAAGCTGGAGGAAAAAATTAGGAATATGGGGTTGTATCCTGAGGGCTTAAAGGTGTTACGTCCTATCTTGGCCCCTTTGGTAAATCTGCTCCCACATATAGTAGATTATCAAAAGTTTTCTGTGAAACTTGTCACAGCAAGTGACAAGTTTCTGCTGTTTCTGCTTACATCTCTGAGGTTCTGGGAGTCTGAGAAGTGGGCCAGGTCTCCGTTGTAGAGCTCCTGATTCTCCAGAAAGTCGCTGTACTCGCCGGGCCTCAGGTCACTGGCTTTGATGCCGTTGGCTTGAAGAAACTGCTGGTAGGCGACTCCGAACGCCTGACCGATGGCCTGGGCGATGGTCTGGGCCTGGACAGAGACATTTGAGCATCATTGGTTATTTCATATCTTTCACCTTTACATTCATTAACCTTCTGGTACCTTAATGAGCATATTATGTATACTTTGCACTAAAAGGTCATATTATTTTTCAGAATTTGTATTAGGACAAAATTCTAAAGATGTTAAATTTTGCATTTTTTAAATTCTGACCCAGCCACTAAAATCAGCACAATATAAACAATGGAAAATTACTACAGTAGCATCCTTTTATGAAGTGATTTAAAAAATTTGACATTGTCACATTTTAGCATTTAACATTTTTTGACCTAGCACAAAAATAGTAATACATATGAACCAATGTTGCTGTTAATCACTGACATATGCCAGGCTGAAAAAATAAAAGAAATAAGCAATCCAATTATTATGTAGTCTACTAAAAAGAAAATAAATAAATAAAATTGACATTACTGTGGTGCTGTGCAGGTTACACACTTTTGATGATTAGGACAGACCTCTATGGGTGGGATACCAAAGGGTTAATTAACATCCAAACCACAGTGTTTCCTCAATATTTATAAGACTTATTCAACTACATACATCTACACTACGTATATATGCCACTCCCTGAAACCAAAACGTCATAAAAAGAGACCATTAAACCTGATGTGATTTCCCTAGTGTCCTTAAACTGTGCTCTATTTTTACACCATCATCCATCATCTGTTCAACTTAAATGTAAATCTACTGCCAACATAAAACTCTTCATATGAAATAAGTCGAGCTGGGAAAAAACAGCAACAAGCAGAGGCCTTGAGGCCTTGGCTATCCCAGCTAATTAGTTTCTAAAAGAAACTCTTCGTCTCCTATTCAATCATGCCAACAGTGGGAAACTGGGACGACGGCCAGACCACTTTTACATTCAGGAGACCTCACTGGATGTCTGTGGGGAAGAAACCAGGCCGAGCTGCTGAAGCCAGAACTGTTGTCCAGCAGAAAATAGCACACTTGATCTGAGCCAGAAGACGCATTGTGAGAAGAAGGAGACACTAACAAAGTCTGAACTGGTCTGCTCATTTGATAACACCGTGGATTCTGCAGGTCAGGACTATTAGGAGGCAACATCCACAGTAGACAATCTAAAACTGTCAGTGTTTAAAGGTTAATGTGTGAAACCAACAGAGTCTGATGTAAAATACTGTTGTGTCATGTACACTATACGAACAAAAGTATTGGGACACACTGAATTCAGGTGTTTCTTTTCCAATATTCTTAGTTTTATATTGTAATAAATATCATTGCAATGGTTAATTTTGTTTAAATTGTTATATTTACGTTCCAAATGTCTCAGAAATGGTTTTTACTTAATTTCTCTCAACAGTGGTTTTGTTTGTTTTTTGATTTGTATCCACGACTATAATTTAAAACAGGGGTGTCCAAACTTTTTTCAAAGATGGTCATGAGCATGCGTGAGGGCCAACCATTCTGCCTGACATTCTTGAACCATTAAATTTCATGCAAATGAAAAATTTTCAGGGAAATTTACAAATCTGAACAGGTCTTTCCAAAAATCACTCTGCTTTTAATATCTGAAAGCCATACAAGACGAAATAACATCTGTCTGGGGGGGAAAAACAAGTCAAGTAAAACATAAAATAGATTTTTTTAATATGTATATAATATTACTGTGGTCATAAATACTGGTGGGCCAAAAGTGATGCATTTTATGACAGAGATTGTGGGACACATGAAATTTGGCTGCAGGCCGCAACTGGGCCCCGAGCCGCACTTTGGACATGCCTGAATAAAAATATTCTACCTCTAAATTTTTAAAATATTTTTCGTGCTTTGAATGTAAATAATTATTTTCTACCTCAACTAAACATCTACTTTCTTCACAGCTGAGGAAGAAAAAAATCTCCCATTAAACTTGAGGAAATATTGATGTTTATATTTTAAATCATCATGAACAGGACATCTTACAGCTGTAGACATGATATGTCCCAATACTTTTGTCCATATAGTTTATAAATATCAATATTTCTTGAGAGAAATTAAGTAAAAAATAATTTCTGAGGCATTTTGGAAGCAAAGATAACAATTCAGCCCACTGCTCCTTAGCATGCAATACTGTATGTGTGTGTAATATAACATCTAGGATGGGTTAAATGCAGAGGAAAAATATCAGTGTAAACTGACAATAAAGATTCTTCTTCTTCTTCTTCTTCTAAACAGAACTAACCAATGCAATGCAATGATTTTTATTAAAATATAAACTATATTATGACATTTGTCATTACTGTTTTGTATTCCAGACCCGTTAGAAAAACCCCCCCACCTGAATTCAATGTATCCACATGTTTTTGTCCATATAGGCTTTTTTGTGAACATGACTCACATCGTCAGAGGTAAACACATGGCAGATCATTAAACATCTCTTCTGAGACGCCGATGAAGAGTCGGCGTCCTGCCCTTTACGTTTCCTTCGTGCCATCAGAACCACAATGTCGCCGATGTCTGCGATGTAAGAGATCATCTGCAGTGGGTGATCCATCATGGCTTCCTGAGGAGAAATGAGACACACAAGGTTTACATGAATCCTCCCAACAAAAAACAACTGTATTTATCTCCCTTTGTTGTGTTACTCCTGCTTCATTCTCTAAGATGAAGTTAAAGTTTGACACATTAACATTTTCATCTGCTGAAAGGGAGAAGATTTCCTGTACTCACCTACAAACTATGTTTCAAATATAGTGTTTTTTATATTATTTTTGATCATTATTGTTCCCTTTATTCATGAACATGTTAATGTGATGGTAAAGGGACTTGCATCTCTACAGTTTATAGTGTTTTTCGATCTGCTCCACCTTCTCTGAGCCTCACATGTGGTGGTGCTGTAATTATTCTTCAAGTAAATATTACTTTACCAGTGCAGAGGTGGCTTTTTAACAACCCCTCTCCTTCAAGACCCATAACAAAAACCGCTGTCTAAACTGTATGCGTTAAATATTAATACAAATCAGTGAATCTGTCAATACACCACTTTGTCATATAATCTCCAATATGTGAAGCATTTGTTTTATAAAGTAAAATTAAAACCCTGGCCTCCTATTTTGTTATTGCAGTAGTTTTAAAAAACAATAATATACTATGGCCTGCTGCTACCGCCTCCTCATGTGCAATAATTATTATTTATTTACCCCGTACCACAATAAGCTATCATTTATGCTGTGTTTATGTCTGCCCTAGTGTGAAGTGTTGAAAGGTGTGTGTTTTTATGGTCTAGACACTTCCATCTTGCCTTAATACTATTTTAAATGGTAAATGGTCGGTACTTATATAACGCTTTTATCCAAAATGCTTTACAATACAAGCCTCACATTCACCACTTCAACATGTGGAGACGGGAGTCGAACTGCCGACCCTTCGATCATTGGACAACCTGCTCTACCAACTGCGCCACGGCCACCCACTGGCCAATCTTGCCTCCAACTGTCCACATGTCAAAGTGTCCTTGGGTAAGACACTGAACCTTAAGTTGCCCCCAGTGAGGCCTGGTAGCGCCTTGCATGGCAGCAGCCGCCCATTGGTGTTATGTGTGTGTGTGTGTGAATGGGTGAATGTGAGGCTTGTAATGTAAAGTGCTTTGGGTGCCATTAATGTGCAGAAAAGCGCTACATACGCAAGTACTGACCATTTACCATTTATTCATATTATACTATTTTAGCTGCTTTTAATTGTTTTCTAGCTACTTTTATATGGATATAGTGTATGTTTTCCTATATGTTAAACTCAATTTGCACTAACCTCAACTGCACCTTGAATTTAATGTTGATGCCTTGTGCTAATATGATGACAATTATTAAGACTCTTAACAACTAAACATTCAGAAGTGTGCATGGATATTCGGAGTTGTCGTGCAGAAAACAAAGTGAATGAAAGTGAATTGAGCATAAATGCTAGTGATTAAGAATCAACAACAAATTAAATCTGAGTCTGTAGAGAAACTTTGTATGAAAAGCTGTATTTCCAAACCTAAACTGTGTGTAACTTAATGGGTTAGATTATAAAGGTTGTACACGGAGTGATACATATTTCTGAGTTGGTAAAAAACACCGATTTATGACATGAATGGACCAGATCTCAAACAATGAGAAGCACACAACAGGTCTGATCTGCTGTTGAACGTGCAGAGGCTTGAAACATGCTTGAGATCAGTGACATGACAGACCAGAGCCACACCTCTATTACTTTGTTTTGCCACTCAGATTGGAAACAATTCCAAAACTTTCCTTGGTGTGACATTTGAAGACACTCCACTGTCTGAGAAGTATCAGTGAACAGCTCATGAACATCAGCTTCATAAAAGGGATTCAGTGCTATCCATCTACTTAAAAAGTAAATATTGTTGTTATGCACTAAAACAGGGGTGTCAAACATACGGCCCGTGGGCCAAAACCAGCCCACCAAAGGGTCCAATTTGGCCCCTAAGATGAACGTGTGAAATGCTAAATTCACACTGAAGATATTAACAGTCAAGGATGTTAAAATCATTTTAGTTCAGAGGCCACATTCAGACCAATAGGATCTAAAGGAGATCAGACCAGTAAAATAATATCATAACAACCTACAAATAATGTCAACTCCAAATTTTTTCCCCTCTTTGTTTTAGTATAAAAAAGTCAAATTACACAAAACATTTTACATTTACAAACTATCATTTCACAAAAAGTCAATAACCCGAACAAGTATGTACAACCTCAAATGTCTTTGGATTTCTTTTGTAATTTTAATATTATTATGCTAGAAGCTAAATGTTTTGTGTATTTGTGCATCCATTGTGATCTGCAAGTCATAAGGTGCTTATGTAAATGATAAACTAAGACATGCATTTGTTAAAACTGCACTTTCAATTTCAGGTTTTTCATGGTTATTCATATTTTTTTTTAAAGAATAATTTGTAGATGTCAACTTTTCCATAATGTAATTTGACTTTACTTTCTTTTACTTCAATCTGAAACAGAAAATTTTGGAATTGGCATCATTAATCCACCTTTTCATCTTGGCTTTTAACACCATGTGAGATGTTTTAAATATATTATTTTATTCTATTGTTTTATTTGGTATTGAATTATTGTTCGTATTTTTATTGTTTTCAATTGTGCTGCTTTTTGTGTCCCTTTAATCCATTCTTGTATTTTATTTTTTTATTTGGGTTTTTATTAAATCTTCTGTACAGCACGGTTTTTGGCACAATTATTTTATGTCTTTTAATCTATTTTGTGTATTTTATTCTTTTATTTTTGTTTATTTGTTTTCTGTACGGCACTTTGGTCCACTGTGGTTGTTTTAAAGTGCTTTACAAATAAGGTTGGATTGGATTATTTATAGATTATTATTTTACTAGTCTGATCCACTTTCTGATCATATTGGACTGTGTGTGGCCCCCCTAAAGTGAGTTTTACACCCCTGCACAAGAATAACAAATCAGAGATCTTAGAGTAGCGTTTACTTCAACTAGTTTCTTTTATACTTGTCTCATATGGTCCAGAAAGTTATTTATATCTACAACTAAAACGTCTGTGTTAAAAAAAGAAAAACCTGACGCGTGTAGAGGAAACTGAAAGCACACGACCCACTTCTACTCACCTCAATTCAATCACAAAGTGGGAGAAAATAGACTCCAGTTTTACTGCAGAGCATGGAATTTCAGCTCCACACACTCCTATGCAAAGGAGGGTGGATGCTGAATTTACATCAACAGACAGAGTGAGTTCAGAGCTTGTTTGGTGTCTTTTCTAAAACAGAAGTAACAAAGCCTCAAAATAAGGTGGATGATCACTGGAAAGAATCTAACCAGCAGCATTACCATACAGGTTTACATTGTCAGTTTTACTTTTCTAAAACTTCTCTATTGACATTTTTACATTGGATCCATAAACTGTGTTGTCATGGTGAATGCTGCAACTCGCCGTTTATGGAAACAAGGAGGGTGGAGTTGGATAAGAGCGAGACCAGAACATATTGAAAAACCCTGCCCACATCCGCTAAAAATGCCATAATGAACCCCATCACATCATCTCAGCCCCCTAATAAATGTTTAACCGGGGGTGTCAAACTCATTTAGTTCAGGGGCTAAATTCAGCCAAATTTGGTCTGAAGTGGGTGGGACTAGTAAAATAATAACATGTCAACTCCAAACTTTCCTTCCTTCCAAACTCAGAATTGTATCAAATTTTGCTCTTGTTAGTTTTGCACATGCGATTTCCTAATGCAATATTCAGATCAGTCAAAATTAAACTTTTATTTATCTGCATGTTCTGTTGGGCCACCCTGCTCTGATGGTTTTGTTAACTTAAATACAACTACATCAGATTTGCCTCTCAGCGAAAAAAAAAAAAAAAAGCTTTGTTCATAAACAAAAATTCTGAATGACTTGATAGTAGGGCTAAGGAAGGAAAGATCAAACAGCAGGAAGAGACCTATTATGCAGAAGTTTTATTCTAATCCCTGTAGAGTTGTCATGGAAGGAAATGAACTGTTGAAACCAAAAGTAACAGGCTGTAAACATTTTAATTTCTGCTCTAAAGTTGGCCATTTAACATGGGGGGGGGTCTATGGACATCGACTCACTTTTGGAGGTTTCCGGTTGTTTAGGTCACACTTTACCAGCAGAATATGATGATGTGATTTTATATAAAGTAAGACGAAATATTAGATGTTGGATTCATTTAATTTTCCATTTTTAATCATCGGATGTTGGTGAAAGAGTTAGAAATCTCACTAAATTCAAAGGACAAAATTCAGTGGGGATGACACTAAAAACACTGGGTCATTTTGTTCCAGACGTGTTTAAGATTAAAAAAACAACCCTTGCTAATCAGCTGCTAAAACTCACCTGTGTGTCAGCAGTGAGCACTTTGATTCTCTGAGTGGAAATGAACAGATCCACCTCCGTCATCGGCTGAGACTCGCCCTCCGGAGCCTGAAGGAAACACTCGTAATTACTGTT
The DNA here is from genome assembly GCA_029814645.1 of Fowleria isostigma. Classification (NCBI taxonomy): domain Eukaryota; kingdom Metazoa; phylum Chordata; class Actinopteri; order Kurtiformes; family Apogonidae; genus Fowleria; species Fowleria isostigma. The sequence continues at coordinate 10,771,670 of JAPTGZ010000019.1, forward strand.
CCTAAAATTAGCTCCGTGGTTCAATATGTGAGGTCTTTCATTTCTATTACGGTCCTGCGCCGGCCCCACCCCGCCGACCAGACGCCTGTTATTTTAATATTAAACCCCACCAAACTGCCTCCGCTGAATGCACCTTGATGCGTTCCACGGCCTCCTGGGCCTGGGTCATTCTGGCGTTTGTCGACGGGTTCTTGTCTGATTTGATCTGAGTCGAGCCCAGGTATTTGGCACCAAAAATCACACCGTCCAGCAGGTCTTCAGGATCACACGGACCAGGCACTGGAACGCGAAAGAAAGACATTCAGCCCATTTCTATGGCAGTGTCTCATCTGAGAAATAGATGGCTGAAAAACAAAACCTAGAAACTAGAAAATATTTACAGAATGATATTTGGCAACAAAACCCAATTAATAATACACTGTTTTTGGACTATATTACTTTTTACAAATAGGATTCTGCAAGACAACAAGACCTTTAACATTTTTTTAAAATAAAAAAAGTACAATTTTTCAGACAGGATGTTTGTTCTTTGGCCATCAATCAGTCATTTCTGTTCAAGTTCTGTAGACAAATAAAGACTTACCATCTTTATAAGCAGGACGATCATCAGTGCTCTAATGACAGAAAGTGAGACATAAGTGAGTAACTGGACAAATTATTCACAAGTTTAGTCACATAAGAGCAAACAAAGATACACTGACCACGTGGTGAAAGGTTTTTCTAGGTTTTACTGACTACAACCTCCATTTCAGAAGTCGACCCAATATCAGCCTCTCTTATCAGATATTCACTGTTTTCAGCATCTTTCTGTTAGAAACATAGAATATTTTCACTCTGACGCATCGGCCTCCATTTCTGTTCTATACTGATCAATGAGAACGATTACACTTCAGTACCAATCTAAGTTTTAACAACATTTTTCACCATATTTTATTAAGGTATTCAACTGTTCCATTAGTGTTTTATATTTATTTTATTATTATTATCTTATTCTAAATTTTGCCATTGTAAAAGCCTTTTGAGCTGGCTCTAATACATTATTACCATATTTTTTGGACTATAAGTTGCTCAGGAGGATAAGTCGCACCAGTCAAAAAATGGATCATGAAGGAAAAAAAAAACCCCCAACAAAAAACCATGTATAAGTTGCACCAGAGTATAAGTCGCATTTTTTTCAGTCATTTTTTTGTTCATCTACAGGTACAGAATGATTCTGTTCTTTATTATATGAACTGGAACAGTGGATTTGATTAGAGTGTCTGTTGGTATCAGTCAAATATTTAGTAAACGCTAATGCATTAGCTGCACAGCTAGCTCTATTATATCGGTAATCCGTTTTATTTTTAGTTTCGTGTCAGTCAAACAAAGGGCTGTGTAAGGCGAGACTGAAATATCTCAGTTCGGAGTTGAATGTTGATGTCAGGGCCAACTGTCCTTCAGGAATAAAACCATTATAACAGCATAATACAGTGCTGTGAATGCATATGAAGCAGCTAGCACTAATGCTAATGGGACTGCTAAAGTGGACGCTGGTCTGACTTTCTGCTGCTGTTCACCAGCAAATTTTATAACAATTTTATAGTATATATTCTGCATGTGGTGTACTGGGTAATTGTATGTATGTAGGAGCCAGGCTACCTTACTTCCTCTTACTAGCATGACAGTTGCTTTTCCTGCACTTTGTCTAGAAAGGAGCTAACATTAGCATACTTACTGATCACTTCACTGGTCTGCTGATCCACCTGTCGATGCTCCTATGCGGGTCGGTAAGTTCAATAATCTGGTCAGTAGTCTGTCCGTGCTGGCATGTCCCGGTCACGGTCGGTTCTTCAGTACAGAGCTGCCAAGTTCCCCTAGCTCCGTTGTCTCTCCAGCTTCGTTGACTAATACTAGTATTAAGCCTGACAAAACCGTTGTATACTTCGTGTCCTCGACATTCACTCACTCGCATACAGTGCATGACCTTATCACTTTGCATCCTGCAAGTTGTTGTCTTAAAAAAAGAAAGGCAGAGTTGTAAAGATCCGCTGTTGATTCATTTGCTCCAGTACTAATGCATGTCCAGCCCTTATGGCAGTTGTTGTTAATGCTTATGGGAAGCGTTGTCTTTGTCCCGGAAAAACACCAGCTGTCCCAATTCTCCTAACAAAGCCTTTAAGAACATGTGAAATTATATATTTTAACATATACAAGTTGCAGGACCAGCCAAACTATGAAAAAAGTGAGTTATAGTCCGAAAAATACAGTATCTAAAAGCATGGACTTTTATATAGAAAAGAAAGAACCAAAAACCTAAAATTCCCGAGGGCTCTGCCCAAAGGATCACTAAACTTCTATCTAACCTAATCCACTTGCTGTCCTTTACTCCCTGTACTTTTTATTTTAACATAAGGTTGTTAATTATTGTGGTTAATGTTGCATTATATTTTGTTATATGAAAATGTGTTTTTCTTGAGCAGAAGCTTGAGAAAATAATAAAAATACAATAATAATTTTAGTCATTTATAACTAATTCTACTTAGTGAACCGAACCTAAAATATCTATGAAAAACCGCCTGCAATTATTTTTTCACCTATTTCTACAATTAGATCACCCTAAAACTAAAAACTGTAACTCGGCTCTACTATATCTGGACTAGGGCTGCACAATATTGGAAAAAAGTCACATTGCTATTTTTTTTAACTCTGCGATATATACAGTGTGATATGACAAAATGCTCAGGAGGATATAATATCTGTGCTGTCTGGGCTTCTCTGCTGAGGCTGCTGCCCACGAACCAGACCTTAATCCAGACAAGCAGAGAACGACGGTACGGTACAGTACAGATATAATAGCTGTGTGGTGTCGACGTAAATGGTCAGATATATTAGTTACGTTACCTCTCATTGTGGCAACAGGTGCAAGGCACTGTTGACACAAAACGTGTTTTAATATCATCCTTCTGTAGACGAAATAATGCTAGATAACTGATGTTGCTTTTCTTTTTGGCACCAAGTCTTTGTTTTTTGTGATTTTCTCATTTTTTAATATAGTTACCAGCAACTCATTCCATGTGCAAGGATGTGATCTGCTTTAGTAAACTGATTGGAAACACTTTGGCCAACATAAAAGTGTAGAAAAGCACCGTATAAGTTACCATTTACCAAGAGCAATTGTGATTGGTGGATGGCTGTACGCAGTATGTGTCAGGTACTCTTGAAATTACATGAGAACACATTGAGTTTATTTGGCTCCTACATTGCAGGACCTTTGATGCGACTATTGCGCACACATACATTGCGATGATGATGCTCTAATGACATATTGTGCAGCTATCTGGACCTTTAAACTGCAGCCCTTTGTAGGTATGCAACTGAAAAATCTGATATCGTGATTATGATAACATTCAATTTATTGTGTGTTTCCAGTTTAAAGGTAAGTTTATTATTGAAGATGCAGAGAATGAAATGGTCTCATTCATCTGCTGTATAAGGTCTTATGATAAGAATAGACATGACTGACCTCCGTCACTGCAGAAGCTTCCTCCTCTTCCTCTTCTGGAGGCTCCTCCCCCAGCTTCATCCACACTGGCTCAGGATACTCATCATCGGGCAACGAGGTGACGGAGTCATCTCTGTACCGCTGCTGGTCAACGTTCCCATAATTCTCCCAGTACTTCTGTGTGTCCTTGTGGCTGTAGGACACAGACACCACGGCGTCTAAGTCCCCTCTGTTGGACCCCTGGGGGGGATGGGGTGGAGCACTGAGGTCCGTGCACTGCAGGAGTCCCAGCAGGTCCCTCTGATAGCTTTCAGAGAACAACAGCCCTGTGGTTTCACTGTCATCAGGGATCAGAGGGGGGGCGCACGCCTCCAGATCAGACAGGGTGGAGTACTGATGCTGGGGGAAGTGAGGCGGGGTCTGGCGGCTTGGAGGAGGCTCCTCCCCCATCAGCTGGAGTTGGTTTAGGAGGCTGTGGATGCGGCTGTGGTCTTCATCGTCTAACCTGGAAGCCCCTTCATATTCCTCTGCAGCTTGGACCTCGACCTCATCCTCAGCCTTCACCTGCTCTGTCTCCTCACCTTCACCTCCCTCTTCATTGTCCTGAATCGTGTCATTTCCCACCTCCTCCTCCTCCTGCTGCTGGTCTACATTGGGCTGAACCACAGTCTGACTCACATCCAGCGGTACCAACACCGGCCGATCTGGACCGGCCTTGTCCAGACTGTCCTCAGACGGAGGGAAGCCGGGGTCGTCCAGGTCGTCCACTGACTCCGCCTCGCTGGACGAGTCTGACCTCCAGTCTAAAGGAGGAGGCTCGATGGGGTTGTAGGAGTCCAGATCCTCCACCTCGGCGCCGGGCTGCCTGATGACCACGGCTGGGGAGTCCACGTCAACCAGGACCGAGTCGATCTCTGAGGGGGCGGGTCCTGGGTGGTCAGCAGAGCCGTCTGGGTCCATTTTGTAAGACAGTCTGTAAGTAAGAAGACCAACATTACTGAGGACGACTGACTGCAACTTAAGGAAACACATGCAAATACAAGTGGAAAACATAGACTTCAATTTGACAAAACAAGCTGTGAAAACCTCACAACAGAAGCAAATACAGAAATTTTGTGGATGAAAATGTGTTCTTCTGAACTGGACAATAGACAAAGCCCCAGAAAACACAGGACAGTACTTGAATATTTGTCACTGGCCTATTTAACAAGCAAGTTATATAATAGAATAGAACCCATGTGTTTCATAGAATATGAGACTCATTCATGTCATACATTGGTCTGAACATTTCAACCATTTTATGAGAGGGTTTGTATAATGTATAAATAACATACCTTAAGGACATTTATTTTTCTTTGTCATGTGTTGTCATAGTCTCTGGGTTTGACTACCTGTATGTTTTTTCTAATAAAATGAATGAATCAAAGTGAAAGGAGGACAATGAAAATACTGAATAAAAAGATAAATTAATTACTCCTTAGTGGTACACATCTATATTTTTGCTTTTAACCAAATGAAGCATCCCCTATTAAACATATTTTCTTCAATACATTATTTTTAGTCAAACACTGCATGATGCCAGTGAATGTTCATTTGCAAAAGGATTCATGTTTGTTCTTTACCGAGTCTGTGACTGAAAATATACAGACACTTTACTTCAAATATGTTCATGTCATAAAGAAAATTGAGGAAGTAATACTGTGAGATGCACTAAGAACTGTCAAAGTCAGGAACCCCAGGGCTTTAGAGAAAAAAACTGAAGTGAAACAGTATGAAGAACAACAAAGAGCATATGTAGAGGAGATGACGTTGGATGAATGGGTCATACTCAGGAGAGAATGGCCTTCACATCATGGATTAAACCACAAAGACTTATCATTCATAGACTCTGTTGACTTCAAGTGTGACCCAGTTCAGTATGTTTCCCCCAGAAACAACAGCACTTATGAATACACAAAATATGTCCCTTTACTGCTCCCTCCTCTTGGTCCAAATAAAAACATAACGTGGTTGCACTTGAAAACCCTCGGCCTGCGGCACACCACCATCATTAGCATGTGGTTTACAGAGGCCTTTTCATTTATCCCTCTTTTTTTTCTCAACCATGCTGTGCATTGTCCGCAGATGTTTGAGGTTTCATAGTTGATGCCATTGTTAAACCTTTTTCTGCTTTGGTCTCTTAACCCAGGGTTTAACTTCCTAAAACCTCCAAGTTTCCAAGAAGATGTGAACACAAGTAACAGGCCGTGTTTGATTTGATTATTTTGGGCCACATTCATGCTAATTTTACTGCGCATTTCAGTCTAACTAAACTACTTCTTGCTCCAGTTGCCGTCTCTGTCTATCCATTCGCACACCTGCACTGCCGTCATTCACAATCACATGCACATCAGATGTGCGCATGCATTCATATGTCCACTGGTGCATGCACACACACTGAACTAACTATACAGACACATCTTATAACACCATAAACGTCCTAGTATCACCCGGGCGTCACCTCCGATTTGGGTCCACACCGAGTATGCGCCGATGCAGAGTGTACACGACTGACTCTGTGGGGACTACCCTCAGTGGCCTGACATCACTGCATGCCACAGTTTTTGGACAGACGGACGCATGGATGGATGACCAACTGATAACAATACCCTGTGGCCTGCGTGGCCGAGGGTAAAACCTGAATATAACTACCCTGAATAACCTAAATAAACCTGAGGGAATGAAAAATGAAGTTTCTGTGTTAACTAGCAAAGTCACATTTGGAGGAATTAAACATGTATTTCACCCCCTATGGGTCTGAAAACACACACTGGTTGAGGATAGATGCCCTAATTCCTAGATTCCATTTAACTTCATCTTGCTGAAAAATGCTATTTTTCTTTGGACATTACAGTTTATTGGTGCACCTCACTGTCTGACTGTCCAGAGGTTTTATCCATTTCGGTTTTGATACTTTTAATTTATTATGTAAAATGTGTCTGTCTGCTCTTGTGTTCTTTATTCTTGTATTCTAAAAAGAGAATCACCCATTTTCAAAGGACTTCAGGTACCTATACGGACCCTGATGGAGGTGACTCGAAAGGTGATTATGAGATATTCGACCAATGATGATGGGAAATGAATGATTCTGCAGATCTAAACATGCTACCGTACCATGTAGTGTGCCAAAAAAAGGTGAATTACACTCTAAAACATAACATATTATACACAGTATCACAGGAAAAACCTGAATGTCTTACTGCATATGATTGCATTTTGCAGGCATTCTTTTCTGTCTATTCCTACCAACAAACCTGTGATAGACAGACAAACAGATCAGGTCAAAGTTCAAGGTGTAATGTTATACAGTAATGTGACATCACTGTGAGTATACTGCACATAACAGTATGTACTCTGACAGGGCAAAGTAAAAAGAAAACAACATTAGATTAAAAAGAGAAAAACCTGGGTCTATTTGCTTGAATTGTGAGTATAACGTCAATGTCCAGATGGTTTCGTCCATTTACATGCATTTTTTTCCTGATCTGCAGAGCATGGAGGTGCATGGTTAAACAAATTAGGCTTTAGAAAATCAGGAATTTAGCTCATTCCACAAATGAAACATGGAAACACTCCTATTTCTACCCTTGACCATCAAGATAGGAAAAACAACCTACAGCTCAAAGTACAAATACGAGAACAGGGACCTGTGTGATCATATGAAGGGGTTTTATTAGGGTTTAAATGCTGTTATTTGACCAAAAATGTGGATTATTTTCCAGTGTTACAACTAGATATATGTTTTTCACCTCAATTCTGGTAAATTAACCGTGTACTTGGGAGTTGGGAGTAAATAAGTTTTGCTTCTTCTCACTGCTTTCGGACTACTAGAGTTGTATATTTGTAGTAAATTGCTGAGTATATTTATGTATTATGTATATTGTGTACACATAATGTTTACAACCAATGTTTCTGTGTATATTTCTCTGAATATTTCTCTATGTATATTTCTATATGTGTATTTCTCTATGCATATTTGCTCATGTAAAATTCTCTATGTATATTGTGTTTACAGCAAACTCTCCATGTATATCTGTGTACACATAATAAGATGTATATGGTCAGTATTGCACATTGTACATGTATAATTAATTAGTATTGTACATGGAGTGCAGCTCGAAATAAACTAAACTAACTTATCTTCATCTTAAATATTGTATCTCTAGAGCATGTTGTAGTTTAAAAACTTGACATGTGCATTAATTCATCATAAAACAACCTGCACCTTCTAATTATTTGGACTGTTTATCAGTTTCATTAAGCTTTCTTCATCAATGAACGTGTCTTAATAAACCGGATTTCCTTTTAGGGTCCTTTATAATTCACTAAAAAACTTAGTCGAATGGATAATCATAGTTTTGTTGTTTTTTATTCAATGACAAAATATCCAGATTCAGTTTTATTTCCAATGTAAAACATTGATGTGAGTTTGGCTAAAGTTAGCTGCTCCTGTAGCTTTATGCTAGCTAGTTTACGCTAATTATACAACTTTCAGAGACAGCGTGAGGAAAGCTGTTGAAATATATAAATATAGAGTTAAAAAGCAAATATTTCAGAGTTTTAGGGCTCTCACCGGCTGTCGGTTCTCCGTGTCCGTGTCTTTGTGCTCGGACTCGGACTCTTCTCGGCGCCGCTGATGATGAGTCGAAGAGGTTTGGGGTTTCAGTCTTCTCCAAAACTTTGGTTTAGTTACATTCGTCATACTAACAACAACATTAGGGCTAAGAATAACTATCTCACACAGCCCTGGTTCTACTAAAGCGGTCGTTTTAAGCTCCGTATTGCTGTCATTGTTGCAGCCGTTTGGCGACTGATTTTATTTATTCGCCGACCGTGTATTACCTGCTGCATTCACGTACCCCTGTAATTTTCCACTCGCTGCCTTTATCAATGTACTATCTCCGCTGCTGTAGACCCACATATTGGCTCTGTTTTACGAACTTGTCAGTCGCAAACAAATATTTTTATCTAATGGAAAACTTATCATTCATTAACTGTTAAAATGTTGTCGGTACTTCTAATAAAAACTGAAAATTAACAGTTCCCTTTTGTGTTTTCAATTTAATTTTAAGACATAGGTGATTCACCCACTATCTCTTTTAACATCATATCAACTGGTGTTTCATATCTTCGTAAAGTTTACTATTTTTTACTCTCTAAACTCCCAAATTCCCACACATCTGTAAAAACTTGAACGCCTTAAATGCTTAAAAAGCTGACCCTGAACATGTCATCCAGACCCGATTAGTCGAGAGTCAATAAATCGATCAAAAATGGTAATTATTGAAAAGTTTATTAAAAATGACATTATTCAAAAATAAATTCACATTCGTTTTGATAAATTATTTCAAGACACTTATAAATATTTCACTGACATCTTCAGCTCTATTTAGTTCAGGTGATTTTCTATAAAATCATGTATTTCTTCAGTTAATTTCAACCTTTATCACAGTTTGATAGTGTTATAAATAAACCTACAGTACATAATAATACTTTATGTAATAAAGTAGGACTGGATGATAAAATGACAATAATGGGTGTCAAAAAACACATTTTTTGTGTTCTGCTGTTTTACATCCTTTACCTCACAAATATTTTCCACTGAACATTTTATCATCGTTGTTTTGGATGTTTGACGTGTAGAACTGTGAAAAACTCTGCTGTTTGTCATGTTCAGATCACAAGGAAATGCTTTAAACCACAAATAACTCTACATTGTTTTCATTTTGTTGCATCATCTGCACAATTTTAGCTCTTGTGTTATATATCTTTTGTGTAATTTTAATCAGTTTACGTATTATGTTTTTCATATTACATCATTTATTTCTTACTTTTTCCATCATTTACATCATTCTTGTCTTGTGCTTTCGTGCATGCAGCTTTTAAACTTGTAAAAAAAACAACAGACATTTATTATCATTATTAGCATCCTCAACTGATATGAAAACCATAAACATGATAATATTTTTCTCACCCACCTCTCTTATAGAGTTGGGTTTTTCACTAAGATGTGACAGAAGAGACTATACATGGAAATCCAAACAGTCTATGAAAATTGCCATACAGGTATAAATTAATATTATAATCAGTGATAGATTTCAGCTGAGGTGTGTGGAGTGTGAACAAATTCATTGTGGACTCATCTCTCTCAGTGTTTTGGCCACATGTTTAGCTTTCATCATCCTCTGTCAGTTCATGTCTTTAATAGCTGTAGACCTGCTGATATTAATAATAACACTGAAACTATGACATTTTATGAGTCTTCTTCCGACCCTGAAAGTCTCAGAGCTCTAATGATTATGAAGCGAAATGCTCAAATCAGGTAAAAAAAAAAAAAAAAAAAAAAATCAAATAAACCTGGATTTATAAGAGTACTGTGACTATGCAGAGTCTGCCTGCATCTGCATCAGACCAATCAGAGATGAGATGGTTCCCATCAGCCCCACCAGCCACTTGGGGAAGCGTCCCCCCCACAGGAAGCCAGGAGGCATCCAGTGGACGGCATTACTGAGGTCGGCAGCGCTGCTTACGATGGACAGCAGCTCCCATCGCATCTGTCTGCGCAGCCGAGAACGACTGTAGAAGAAAAAATGCTGCAGTCAGGAAAACATGACACGCAGACATTTCATATCTGACATAAAACTGCAGATGCTTTACCCGCCGCTGTCACCACATGTCTTCAGTTTCTTCTTCAGCAGCAGCAGAACACGAACAGACCTGAAGGGAAAAAAATTCACAGGATGTGTCATGATTCATCTATATTTATGTCACAAAGTATCCACTAGTGTATACCTTAGGTACCTTTTAAATTATTGATGGTGTTTTATTAGAATAGAATAGAATAGAATAGAATAGAATAGAATAGAATAGAATAGAATAGAATAGAATAGAATAGAATA
>JAPTGZ010000019.1:10860699-10873094 GCA_029814645.1 Fowleria isostigma
TATATATATAAAATAGTAATAATAATAATAATAAATAAATAAATTTTATGTTTCACCAAAAGATGTATTTTTGATTTTTTGTTTTTTCTTGGATATTGTTTACCATATTTTTTAGAGTATAGGTCGCAGGACCAGCCAAACTATGAAAAAAAGGTGCGGCTTATACTCAGAAAAATACTGTAATCCAATATGGCCTTCAGATATTAAAGGCAGAATGATTTTGGTAAGACCTATTTAGATTTATCATACATGTATAAAATGAAAAGTGTGTCATGTACAATAAACTTTCCATTAAATAGTCAATTTGCATAGAATTTTAATGGTTCAAAAATGTCAGGCAGAATGGTTGGTCCTGATGCACGTTCACCTCATTAAATCTGGCCCTCTTTGAAAAAAGTTTGGACACCCCTGCTTTAAAGCCCAATATCAGTCACTCATCTTCATACCCATTAGTTTACACTATATTAACTGTATCTAATGTCTTCAGCATGTACATATGGATAAATACAATGACTTTTCTGTATTAATAATAACCAGCTGCTCTGGAATGTCTGCCCATCAGTATTTAGTCTACAGGGAACATTCTGTTACAGTCCAACCAACACATTTCTATATGTGGTCTGGTGGCATTCTGTACATTTTGGTGGTACAGTGACAGTGGTAAAACGACACCTTCATTGTCACTACAGTGTCAAACTTAAAAGTTGTGTGAAATCAGTGCCTGTCACATTTGCACTGATTTCCTGTGTTACCTGTGTGTCCTCATCTGGGGCTTTGTGCATTTTAGCCAGACATAAAAAGCTAACTTTGCTACAACAACATTAGCTCCAGCTCTGGAATGACTGGCATTACTTACTTTTTGCTAACTGCTGATCTTAGCCAGCTAATTAGCAAGCAAACAATACTTAGCCGAACCTGACATCCCCCACTTAGTCGCCCGTCTGTGGAGACCCGAAGGCCGGTCCGCTCGGCCTCATTGTGTGCCGTTCTGAGCCCGGTTCGGTGTTCTGGAACCGGCGGGTGTACTCACATTGCTCTGGCCGTCGATGGCCTGTAGCAGCCGGTCTCTCATCACCTGCGGAGTGGCTGTAGCCGCTGTCATCGCCTGGCGGTGTCTGGGGTCAGTACGGACGGACTCAGACAGCAGAATCCCCCGAAGAATGCGGCGCTGGGAACCCGGCCGGTTCTCACAGGCCCCGCGGAAGGCTTCTTGTGGCGGCGGGCATCATGCCGTACGATGCCTTTATGTTTATTTCAGACGCCGCCGTCACGTATGTGATTATTCGGACAGTGAAAGGAAAGCCCTCTCCGGGAATCGGCCACCCCCCTCAGCTGGCAGCCTCCTCCTCCGCCGCCGCGTCATCCGGCTTTTTGTTAGGCGCCCGCGAAAGGCACGATGGGATATTTTTACGTAATCGACGTCAACTCCGGTCATCCTGTGCGTCAAATCCACCGAATAAAAAAAAACAAACAGTATTTATAATGTATTTTTGTATTAATTCCTGAATAGACCTCTAACTTTTATGTTTCATATATATTTTTTTAAATATTATTATTTACTTTTTTTTTTCCAATGCTTGATAGGAGTTATGCTCTTTGCAAGTTTGAGTTGAATTGTTGGTGCTCAGTTTGAAAAAATATGTATTTTTTAATAATTTTGTGTCGTCAAAATTTGATAAAGTTGGGAAAAAACAAAAAAACTTACCATTTGTAGCATTACACGCTAACATAACACACACACACACAAATATATTATCTATTCGTTTATTTAATTTTTTTCCTCTTATTACATCAACCACTACCACTTATATTACTATTAATATTAAGCATTACTAAATTAATACATTTAAGGTTTATTTTCTGTTATTTATTTTGTGATTTTCTTATGAGTTGGTCCTGCTCAGCTTGATGAAACTGTACTGAATATGTTCACATATTAAATCAGGGGTTCCCAAAGTGGGGTATGTGGAAGAAGCTCAGGGGTATAACATTTTTTGGGAAAAATACATTAAAAAAAAGTCATGTACCAAGTCCAAAATAAATGAGAATTAATGCTGAAATACAACACACTAAAAATGCAATAATATGATTATTGCCAATTATCTTGTTTAAGCTTTGGTAACATTTGAACAACTTTTCTATTTTATATTATTCAAAATGAGTTTGAGTAGATAAGTAATTTTTTGTTAATGAAAGGGTAATTTATTAACGACCAATTTATTTTTCTTTTCAGGGCACTTTTTAAGTTTATATTTGGCACAAAAATAAATTTTAAAAATGTTATTATTTTTTATACTACAGTTAAATATATGTTGTTTGTTAACAAATTTAGAAAATATAGACACCTCTGGTACAGGATCAAACTTTGCCAATTTTTTTTTAAAATCAAAAATACTGAAGCGAGTGTTGGGGGTATTTGGCTGAAAAAGTATTTTCCAGGGGGTACTCCACTGTAAAAAGTTTGAGAACCACTCAATTAAAATAATGAATTAACAAATGCATGTTAAAGTTAAATTTGCAAGTAGTGCGTTTGTTGCCTAAAAAAATGAAAAAAAATAATTACACCTGCTTCAAAAGTTGTGCTAAAGGACAGTACCAGTACTTGAGTAAAAGTAGAAGTATTCAGTTCCGAGCACTGTCAGTGTGAATACCATGTCTATGTTTACTAAAAGATTCTAAATTATGTGCGAGTTGCCATAAAATGACCCGAATCCATAGCAAATCATACATTTTACAGCAAATGTCATGTACGCTACTGGGTAAAGGCATCACTTCATTTACTTGCAAACCAAGTAACAGACACTGGATAAGAAAACGGGATTTTATTTTTAAGAACATTTACATTATAACATTTACTTTCTTTTCCATATTCCCCAAAGCAAAAAATGGAATTTCTGTTCTAATCTTAATGACTCAATTTACTGTGAATATCCTGTAGACACATATAAGAGTAAAACAGTTAACAAGTAAAGAAAATTTTGTTCCATTTCCACCAAAACTGAAGTTGAATTGCACATGGTGTTTGTAAATTTGTATTATTAAAAGCAACAGTAATGACAGATCATTTCGAGGGAATCTGCTGTACTAAGTGAGGTTTTTACAACAGAGCAGAACCCTTAAAATAGGTATTTTAGTGACTGGCTGGCCATAATATTAAACCTCTGCACTTTATTTAAGCCAAATAACCACATGATGATTGCAGCGGATCAAAAGTGAAAAGGACGACACATAACCACCAAAAGTAGATGAGATAATATGGCTAGAGCTTGGAAAAACGAAGGTAAAAATGTAACCCCATCTATGAACTGGTTTTACCAGTAGATAAGACAAAATAAATACAGTGATTGATAAGCTCCTGTACAGAAGTCGAGGGTTTGACAGAAATAATAACTGCTGTTAAAAAGGTCAAAGTAACTGTTTAGAGAGTCCATGTTGTGAAGCCTCTTGGTCATCCAGTCACCATAAATACAAATCATGATCCAAACAACCTGAAAAGAAAATCAGCAGGTTATTTCTACAAACTGAGAGTAGAGCTCAAAACAATTGCACACAGAGCAAATTTATGCACATTGAATATCTTACACTAATAAGAACTGAAAGCTTTATTTTATGTTGCATCAATCTGAATAGAAATAAAGATAAAGTGACACACACAATACTATGTTTTTCTTATACAGTGTGTTATCTGCAATACGTTCATATTTCACTACAACACATTTGTTCACTGGATTCATTAATCTTTAGTAAATGTTGCTTCAAACATGTTATACCTCTACTGAACAAAACCCAAGGAATCTCCTCAAACAGGAAAATGTAGTTTTTAAGCAGCACAACATAAAGCAGCTACAGGTATCATAATTACTGAAGGATCATGTCAGAACTATGGTTTATAGTGAAGTTTCCTGGACTACCAAGCTTTGAACATAACAGACAAGTGCTTGTAAATGGATTTTGATGCAGCTTTGATTGTGACTGCTTAAACCTTACTTTTCCATGTGTTACGTGGCCTACGTAAATATAAATAGTGATAACTAAATGTATTATTATTTGTGTTCTTTTAATGAATCATAGCTCCTGTGTCCTGTGGTCAAAATTATACTCCATGTGCAGACTATTTGGTGAATTAGAACAATCAGAGATGTCAGGATGCTGCTGTCTCCTGAATGTCAATGACCAAAAAAATGTATCCCTAATTGTTGGAAAAGGTGATCGAATGTGTTGCGTCTCAGAATGCATCTGCTGGTCATCAAGTGCATGTCCAGCTTAACAGTTATTGCTAAAGCTGTCTTTCAATCCATTAACACTTGTAGCCAATACATTTAAATGGGCCCTGTTCGTTTCAGATAGGAACTTGTATTTACACAATCCGATACTAAATGGACAAACTTAAGTGTTTCCATTTAAATTTGCATCCCCAACTGTGCCTTAGGTGATCATTTCAGATCAGACCTCACTCCTTCACTCAATATTCAATTAAAGATGCTAAACTTTAGCCTAAAACATGGTGTCAACTTTCATTTCAAATTTAACAGACTGTTTTTTAAATGTTTTTCCTGCATATGTAGTTCACTATAAAGAGTACAGCTACATTTATTATTTTAAGGAATGCATTCGTTGGGGTAAACCCCTTGAGAGGCCATCTTGTTTTCAAGGGAGTCCAACAAAAAGTGGAGGGTTTTCTGTCTCTCTCTCAGTACACCTTAACTTTCAGTTCGATAACTTTGACAAGTCCATTTGTTTTAATCTTCAAACTTCACAACATTCACTTTAATAATGGATGAATTTTCATGTTATTACAACATCCTTTCAAATTTCTACCAGATTATGTGAACTGTGATTATTTTAATTCCTGATGGAGAAAAATAAACTGACTGAGCATCACTTAGGTGTGTTAAAGCAGTACAATATGTATATGTATGTATGTAAGTACATATATATATAGATATTTATAGCACCAGAAACAAAATACTGTGGTGTGTGCTTTTCAAAAGCATTATGTCTTTACTAAAACTGTTTAATGACACCGTTCCAATATCAAGTCCTTCAAAGTGTTTTTGTTTTCTCCAACTAAACTTTTGCGATTTGAGGACATCCTGATGAAAAGGATGACCACATTTACTTATAACTTTGCGTTCAGAACACATTTGAGCTTAATGCATTCAGATACCCATGTTCATATTTATATGGTAGTTTCTGAATAGCTGAGGGTTTTTAGCATCATATCAAGTTTTGACTGCAAATGTGACACTTTAGAGGGCAGTTAATAATGCATTTACAATATTTGGACATCATTCTAACTTCATAAACTACATTTTATGACAAAAACAATAAATCTATACTGGAATTAAAGTCTTTTCTGTAACTGTGCAGTCTCTACAGTGTCTCACCTAACTACTACATGTACCAAGTTAAATGCACATTAACTCACAGGATCATGCAGAACATGATGAAAATGTTCCACAAAGCGATGAAGATCCGAAAGTATCGCAGGCTGAGCAGGAACTCTCTGATGTTGTCACCTAAAAAACACACCCTTTTTATTAGAACCTCTATTTCTATGTTCATCTCCTCAATATTTATTCATCATCACACAGACCTGTTGTTGGTCCACTGGACTCATCTCCAAATCCTTGAGATTCCTTCCTTTTCCTGTAATTATTAAATAGTAATATTACGTGGTCACATTGTTCTGGTGTTGTGTAATCTGCGGATAGAATCTCTGGGACATCTTGTCTTGCTATGATTGTTTACGTTATCTTTAACTGTATCACATTTTACGTCTCTTTGCTGTACATGCCACAGTTTGCATTATTACCAATTAAAAGCGAATGGCTGTAATACTCACAGTTTAAAATTCAGCACAGCCCCTGCGTTCACCAGTAAAGTCCTGCAGAGAAACACACACAGTTTTGTGTTTACCTGAGCTAGCTTAAATGGTGAGCTGGCATTAGCACGGAAGCATTAGCTTGTAGTTTAGCACGAAGCCCTTTAATTTAACAACAGCACTACCGACAATAACAAAAAGATGGTACACTCATTTAAAGAAAATGTCGAATGCAGTAAGAATCGAAAAATTACCCGAATATTAACAGATCACCAATCATTTTGTCCACATCACATCACAGACCGTCTGACTTCCGTAAAGTGACGCAAACCGTGAACAACCAATCACATTTCAGTACTGAGAGTTTGCGTTACTTTTGTTTCCTGAAGCCCGTCTGTCAGGTTCATGACAGGCTTTTTCTCCCAATACTTGGTCTTCTTAAGAGGTTTTTTTTTTTGGTTTCAGCAGAAACACAGCTGGGTTATAACTAAGTAGATTTACTAAAATACTGCACGACAGTACATATTTAAGTTGAGTTATTTATATTTGTATTGATATTGGTATTTGTACTTTTTTTTAACCTAATTTACCAGCCAAAACTATGTATAGGCTACTTTTGACAATCATACAATTGCATGGCATTTAGTTTTTCATATAAAAAAGAAATATGCTTATTTGATACAATGAAATACAAAAGTAAAGGTTAGAATACACATTGGAAGGTATTTACATCAGAGCTATAGTTATTGCATGGCTTTTCTGGTTTAATTACTCAATATGATGGAAAATAAGAGAATTTTTATATTGCAGCTATAAAGTGTGTGCAAACATGAAATTGATTACCTGGATATTTTCACTAATGCAGTAACATCACCCTCAAGCGGTATTTGTATATTTTTTGGTATTAAGGTTTGTATCTAGAATGACTTCTCTTAGACCCAGGGAAAGTACTAGTTCTGATTTTTTTTTTTTTTTAATTATTATTAAATAATTGATTATAGTGGAAACATCATGATACAATAGTTTTTTCAGATTTATTTTTATGGAATTTCCTTTGCGGTGGACAGGTTTTGTTTTTGTTTAGTGTTTTGTATAAAGCTGTTAAACTTGTCCACAAACGTGTGTGTCTGTGTGTGAGGGGTCCAGCTATGGAACAGTTTGGGAGTTCAATTAAAGCAACGTTCCAACAGCACATAGCAGTTTAAATTATATAAAGAAATGATTTTAAAACAGTAGAAAAGGGCCATTAAGTGAAATGACATGAAAACCCATAGCTGGGTCTTTGGAGGTTAAAAACATCAGTTGTAGCTTTTGGCGCCCTCTAGTGACCACCACTTTCATTTATTTACTTGTTTTTATTCACCTTCAGGCATAAAAGCCACACGAGAAAATATTAAAACAGAATGATTAAATGTGAAATCAATGTTTTGGGGTGTTTGTGCAGGTTTTAGGGCCTGGTGGTGAGCTCTGTGCGTCATCTGCTGGAATGTAAACACCAGTCACACCACCTCTAGCACCATTTTGCGGAGCTGTTTGGGATTAGAACCGGTCGGTGCAGAGTCTGATCCGGATTGTGATGAATGTATGTATTTTCTGTCAGTCTTAAAGGATGAGAATAAAGCCCTGACATCGTCCTCGGATCTGGGGGTTGATGATGAACGCGGATGGAAAAGCCTTTTGTCAGATGTTTTCTTTCCTCCAGCTGACGCGCAAACGTCCCGCGGCCTGAAAAGCGGAGCAGCTGGCACGGAGCGCACACGGCGGTGAGGATGATGATGCTGTGGTGGAGATGAGTGGTATTAATAGGAGGGCTTGAGTGTCACAGGCTTTCACTGTTGAGACCGGGGGGCTTGGCGGAGAGTCGGTGGACTGGGCTCGGGGGGGCTTCCGATCCTAACTGTGCGGTTGGATTAAAAAAACAAAACAAAACAAAGAACATTCATAAATAAAAACACAAACAGGAACTCGCTGCGTGGTTTGTATCAGGAGACAACATGGAAAACGTGCTGGCAGTTCTTAATTTGGGCGATTTTGCCCAAGCTTTCTCCAAAATGGGAATGTTTCCTGTGTTTGATCTGGCGTATTACATCGTGTCCATCCTCTACCTCAAGTATGAGCCAGGTGAGTGTGTTTTACGCATTTATGATTATTAAAACAAACACATCTCAGTCGTCTTAAACGCAGTATCATTGAGGTGTTGCATGTTTTTGGCGCGCACATGCATTGGCTCTATGCGTAAAGTAAAACATTAATACAGACACAAACATTAAAAAATCAGTATGATTTTTCCCTTTAAATCTGCTAAACCTGGAGGCAAAAACTTAAATAGAAACTTTGATATTTGCATTAGCCTCTTAATGTATCTCTAATAATGACTAACTCATGTCTTTTTTTGCATTTTCAGTTCATAGAATAACCACATTTCAGTCCGATTGAGCAGAATATCATCGAAGCTTTGCATGTTTTTGGCGCACACATGCACCGGCTCTGTGCGTAAAATCAAAACCACATCATAACTGACACAAACAGAATAGAATCAATATGTTTAGGTTTTTTTTTTAATATTATTATTATTTTTTTTCTATTATTATTTAAATCTTAAACAGAAACTATTGTATTTCCAGTAGAATCTTATTGTTGCCCTTATAATACCTGGCATGTTTTTATGCATTTATGACATTTGTAACCTCTGTGTCTGTAACCATGGCGGCACATTAGTGTGATATCCTTACAGGGACTTTATGTTGTTATCTGCCCACTCTCCTTATAAAGCATGACCTGTTACATAAACCACTGCTGCTTGATGTGAGGGAATGTGTGTTGCTACAGCTGCCTGACCCCATTCACACTGAGGAAATCACTGGAGTAGATTATGGCACTGGGCTTTTGGTAATGCCTGATATTTTCCAAGATTTAACTCCTTTGAGCAACAAGAGAATGTGGACAGTGAAACCTGATAGAAAGCCTGTGCATACCAGCAATAAATAGACTGTCCTGAAATAGACAGCAGTGGGCCTCTGAAGACCCTCTGCTGCTCACTTGGAGTCTTAAACTCCATGGACAGACTCTGATAATGAAGAGTTCAACTGAAAACCTCAAACCCAATTCTTTTGTCTCAAAGATAACACTGACTATAAGTGACAGTGCAGGTACAATCTAGTCTTTATTTTAAAGATGTTTGGAGCAAAAAACAGCCAAAAAAAAAAAAAAAAAAAATCATTCCAACAACCTGAAATGTTAAACTTTAGCAGTGCGCTGTGATGTGTCTTGCATCTACAAATTAATTTCTCATCTATTTGACAGGGACATTGTGCAGTCACACGATTGCTAATAGCTAAGAGCTAATTTACATCTGCAGTCCCTGGGCAGGTAAAGAGACAACACTTAATACAGAATGTAAAAAAAACAACAAGACATTACATAGAACAGTTGACAGATAATTTAAAAACAAAGCATAGATTCAAGCACATCAATACAATATAAAGCTTTAAATACAATAACAATGCAGTATGAAAATATATAGAATCAGTACAAAGCATAAATAGCAAATATAAATAGTATTAAAAGGCCCTACTGTAGTTATAGCAGCGTCTTTAAAAAGATTAAGCTCTGAGTGCAATTCATTAGTGCAAAAAATAAATGAACAAAGGCATCTAGTTATGGGGTTTTCATATGAGATAAACTGGTGAAATTCACAAATAATTTGGCTCTAATATTATCCAATATCTGGCATCTTCACAGTGGTTAACAAACCAATGATGACACATCTGTATGATCTTGAATTTGTGATGTCTTGTTGAATATTTTACTTAATTTTTGTCATGTTTTATTAACTAGAATTACTCACAGGGCAGGAAAAATAACAGTCACTTATATGCAGTTTGATTCTATGTTCCAACTTAATTTTTTTTATTTTTAGTGATATAGATTCTTTTATTTAAGTAGTAGATATTCAGTTCAGCAGTTTCCAGATGGATCTATTTCAATAAAAGCCCATTTCAGACTCAAGTAATCTGTTTTGTTTTTTTGTTTTTTTTTTGCATGGATAGGAATTAATAGGACCAGTCAGTTTAAAACCATCAAAATAAAGTCCACTTTTGTTCAATTTCTAAAGAACACTAATGGCAGTTGATGGATAGAATTAGAGTCCTAAACTGGAAATACTGAAAATAAAATCTCTAAAGATAGAGATTACTCACACCTAGATTTTCTATTAGTTTGTTTAGTTACACATGTATTGATGTTAATTGGTTAAGATTCATTAAAGTGTGGAAAAAAATGAACATTTCAGACATGTATAATGACTTTTTTAGCAATAACAAACACAGGGAGTTATCATTTCAAGTTAAAGGTGAATATGGACTTTTTTCCATCTCCTGACTTTTACTAAGTTGTAAAGAAACTTGAAAATTTGTGAAGAAACTGAATCAAAAGTATAGAATACAACAGAATAAGAAAAGGAACCTTTATTGTCAATGTGTTGTGAAAAATACAACATAATTTACTTTAAACTGTCACTTAAAACTAAAAACCTGTGTGATTATTTTGTGATAGAACAAAACTTATGTTACGTAAAGTAAATGTATGAATGAAAATAGTGTTTATGCCCTGAGTATATAATAAAATGTCAGTTTGCGAAAGATTTAAAGGGTGTGAAAAGCAGACATAAAAGTAGAATTCACATCTTATTATTTAACGTAAAAGAAACTAAGTCCACCCATTTATGAAAACAAGATGCGAAATAGGTGTTTGAGACTAAAATGGGTTGTATTTAAAAATATGAGTCAGTGAAACGTGATTATATGAGAAAGAAATGAACGAATGAAAGAAAAAACTGTTAAAAAATGAAAGAAACAACATAAGAAACAAAAAAACTGACAGAAACAAACACAAAGGGATAAATGATTCAGTGAAGTTGTGTGACTTTACATATTTTACAGTCAAATGAGCTCTGCCGTTCATTTGCATCTTCTTCTTCTTCTCACCACCGCCATAAACGTGAACGCCCTCAGGAACAACGTGCACGAGGCCAGATGGAGACAAGTGTAGGGGTCAGAGGTCACGGTGGCCTGACAGTTGCAAGGCAGGAGGAGCAGTTGGGCGCATTATATTTATAGGGCGGCATTTGTCAGGATCAGGTTCCCTTCAAACCCGGCCCAGGATCCCTCATACACCTGTTGTTGGAGATTTGTGCAGCAGTCGGCGCCACTCGCTTCTCGATTTACTGGAGCTGACCAACAAAAGCAGCCGCGGAGGAGTGAGAAGAACATGTGGACACGATACATGAAGGGTCCCACGTAGAGGGTCTGGACCCGATTTTAAAAAAGACAGTGACGGACAGAGGGTCAGGATGGAACAGAAGACATGTCCAAATGTCAATGAAGGAAGGAAGGATGATGGAGAGAAAGACAGACAGACAGACATAAAGAAAGAAAAAAGACAGAAGAAAGACAGAAAAAAGAAAAACAGAAAGAAAGAAAGAAAGAAAGATGGAACTAAGAAAGAAAGACAGAAAAAAGAAAAACAGAAAGAAAGAAAGAAAGAAAGATAGATAGATAGATAGAAGAAAGAAAGAAAGAAAGACAGAAAAAAGAAAAACAGAAAGAAAGACAGAAAGAAAGAAAGGAAAGAAAGACAGAAGAAAGAAAGAAAGGAAAGAAAGATGAAAGAAAGAAAGAAAGAAAGAAGGAAAGAAAGAAAGAAAGAAAGAAAGAAAGAAAGAAAGAAAGAAAGAAAGAAAGGGAAAAGGAAGACTGAAGAAAGACAGACAAAAAGAAAGACGGAAGAAAGAAAGAAACAGTAGAAAGAAAGACAGAAAGAAGAAAGGAAGAAAAAAGAAAGAACAAAAATAAAAAAGAAAGAACAGAAATAAAAAAGAAAGAAAGAAGGAACAGAATAAATGTTCAAAGGTCATGCATTCTGTTTCAAGAAACAAAAAAAAGAATTAACAAGTCAGAAACAAATTAAAGAAAGAACAAAATGAGAAAAAGAAAGATAATAATAATAATAAAACTATGCTTTGTTCAAAGGTCATATATTTTGTTTTGAGAAAGAAAGGGAAAGCAAACAAAAATAAACAAAAAAATAAACAAACATAAACAAACAGTATGCCTCTTCAAAGGTCATGCAAAGAAATAAACAGGTCACAAAGAAACAAAAGAGACATTCAATATAAAAAGAAAGAAAAAACAAGCCAACAATAAAAAAAACAAAAGTTTGTGTTGTTTAAAGAACATACATTTCAGGTTTGACTAAAACATGAGGCTGGAAAAATGAGCTGCAGTTTAACAAACCATGTAAACTTCAAATAGCGCTGAACTTACAGGAAGTGAAATGTCTTTACATATAAAACATGTTTATAAAACTGAATATTCATCTCCATGTCCATGAAACTGAGGGTCTAAAACATGTAACTAGTTTTTATGCAGATGATGAACTGTTGTGTGTCCTTTGACCTTTTCCCCCTTGGATGCATGCGAGGAACAACCCATATATATCACTGCATGAAAAATGGGATTTACCTGAACGGTAAACGTTATGTTAAGGTGGGTAATAGTTACATTTACCATTA
>JAPTGZ010000019.1:10937016-10947056 GCA_029814645.1 Fowleria isostigma
ATTTAATCCTATTGGTTGGCCTAGTATGGGTTGTGGTCACCTCCACCTATCACAGTATTTGTTAAATTTGGAAAAAATGGAACCTGTTCTAAAGGTCAGTAAATCACATCTTTAGTGATAAAACGGAGGTGTCAAAACTTGTCATTAAGGATATGAGGGGGGTCGTCAAATGTCGTCTTTATGGGGGAAAGAGTTAAAGAGCGTGTTAAAACTCTGAAATCAAGGCTGTTAGTCTGTAAATGTTTCCACTGATTACATATATTTTTTCCTGTGTTTGCAAATGCGGTTTTTTTTTTATATTGTAAACTATAATGATGTGACTATATCGCTGCCATCTTGGCCAGGTCTACCTTGAAAAAAAAAAACATCCCTCATCTCAATAGGACTAACTTGGTTAAATGAAATTTTAAATATTCTTTTTACCAAGTATTTTTTGTCAAACGTGTCAGTTATTTGTGTTTTAAGAGTGTAATCTTGTAAGTGACTCCCTTGTAAAAGATGTTCTTAATCTCAATAGGACCCCTCCCCCCGATTTAATAAAGGTTAATACATAAATAATTAATGTGTGTGCGTCACCTGATGTGAAAGTGCGTTGGTCTGCCGCGACGCGAGCTGCTGATCGTAGAACGAGTCCCCGAATATGCTGCCGACCACGGGGATGTGCTGAAGAGGAGCAGGAATGAACCCAGTGTTATTATTAAAACTGCAGACACAGCTTCAGCAGGACAACAGAAGTAACCGGGGAAACACAAGCAGACGTCTCAGCGATAGAAAAAAAAGACACAAGCAAAACACAAATCACACAACTGTCAGACGAAGCAGTGATCGAAGCAAATGGGTTTTGTGAACAGGGCTGTAACAGTTAAGGAACGAAAAGAGGAAGCTGATGACAGACTAGAAGAAATGGAGGAGTACTGGGTTAAAACGGGGCTGGGTGATACCACTGGAAATAATCAGTAAGTCAGTTGGTATTGATAACTTTCAGAATAATGGTCTGATCTTTTACGCATTTTGAGTGAAAGTTAAAAAAATCATATGGTTCCATTATTCATAAAACATTAAAAAAGGGGGCAAAAAATGACGTAAAAGGTGCAAGGAGGCAAAAAATTCCTGTGTATTCACTGATTTCACTGATTCAGAGGTTATTTATCACATTTCGCTTTTGTAAATATGTATATACCCTGTAGACTGAGTTTTATTTCCATTATTATTCTTTGCTCTTTATTATCTTTATGTATGCACATTATTTTGTACTTCATCCTGTTGCTGCCTTAATCAGTGAATTTCCCCACTGTGGGATCAATAAGTTTCATCTTATTTTAATATATTAACTGTTATTATTTCCGGTCATTAAACCTTTTCCTTAAGCACTTTATCATTATTTACGCACCTCCAGGGTACTGTTGCACCTGCTTAATTATCCAGGTGGTTTACCAGTTTCTGTTCTTTTCTTCTAATTTATTATGTATAGTTTGCTCGTGTTCTATCTATCCATCATCCATCCATCCATCCATTCATCTAGTGAACACTAAGCATCTTATTTAAGGTGAGACGTCAGGCAAAAACATGCAGTGGTTATTTTTGAGATTTGGGGCTAATTTACTCCTTCAACGTGTATTCTTTCAAGCTGTTATAAAGAAAACACTGAAGAAATACATTAAAATGTTTATTACAGATTGTTTATTTGCAGTAGTAAGTTTCTCCTAAATTTACCAACAAGTTAATGTTCTAATGCGACATGCCGTTTTGTCCATTCACTGAAGTCTGTCATGACCGGTATCGCCTATGTACACCAAACTGTACACTTATACACTTAGCAGTATTCTGAAGGTATTTAGATGGATTTGTTTAATAAATCATTCCTGGCCTGATTTATGCGACATTTTAATAATAATCTTTTTAAAAACTATGGATAGTATATTATGATTTCCTAGGCAATAAAAGAAGATATCCTGAAATCCCTTTTTTTTTTTTTTTTAATTTTGTGTGTAATAAAATGAAAACATGGCTTTATTATGTGTTCAGATCTACTGAAAATATATATCATGCATATTTAATGAGATACTGCCTAATTTGCATAATTAAACATACAATTTTCAAAAACTTGTAATACATTTGTTCATACCTGTGTAAATAATCAACTGAGGAAGTTTCATGGTGATATCTATTGTTTTAACATTTTACCCTACTAACCTGTAGTGTCTTGCCAAAAATTAGATAAAAATGGTGTAAAACAAAATCAGCTATTTGCACGTATTTAGAGCATACATTCCATAAATCTAAAAGACAGAACATTGAACACAACTATGACATTTTTTTCACCCAACATCAGAACATGCAGGAGTAAAATAATGAAACTACAACTAATACTTTGGGTTTTGATAGAAACAAAACCTTAAGATAAAAATGATTGTATTCCAATCACATAGCTACTAATCTCCAAAAAAAAAAAAGAAACCACCAAATATTAACATGATATCCAAATATGACATAAAATTCTATCATATAATTATTATTTTATTGTCCGGCTCTAGATTGGAACAGATTGCTTATATTACATTTAAATCTAACCTAATATTTTCAACAATACAATGCATAAAGTGTGGCTATGATGGCACTCGTCTCCGTGACAACGTGGTTGCCGTGACAGCCCTGTGCACAACTCTAACGCAGCTTGTTGAAGGGATGTCTGGCATTCATCAACCTGGGTGTTCACACATGTCCATTACAACCATGGAGCAGGATCACATTTTACTTGCCACCAAAGCGAGGACAATGAGCATCAGGGGAAAAAAAAAAAAAAAAAAAAATCATCCTTAAATTTACTCAGTGGTGGTCTGTAAAATGTAATCGTGTGATGACATGTGATGGAGATGTAACAGACAAAAGATGAATAACACCTGGGTTGACAAATACAGGGACATCCCTGAGGATATAGATCTGTGATCAACGGAGTCAACGCCGTGGGATTGGTGTTCTATCAGTGGTGGAGTCCATCAAACCTTTATCAAACACTTCTCATTCACCAATGCCTCTGAAGTCACTGATGTTAGTTTTATTTGGTCTCATAACATGCATTAGTTGTTAAATAGTTTACCTTTAAGTATGTTTCTTTACTTTTTTGCCATAAAGTGGTCATGTTTGTAAAACAGAGGCAAATGTTACTGAAGAAAATAATAAAAGGTTTTTCAATATTGATGAAATGAGTTTGTGCGAGACTAATGGTACATAACTGGTACCATTAGTCTCACTCAAACCCGTTGGTTTTGTCCACAGTGAATATAGTATATTTTGAAACTTGCCCTATTTTGTTATTTTCTTTCTTAAACCTATTTTATTCTTCTTTATTTTGCACTGCATGCTTCCTATTTATGTTCAATTCATGTTCTAGTTATGCACCAAACCACTGAAGCAGATTCCTTGTAATGTGAACCCTGTTTACTTGCACAGCAATAAACAAGATTCCGATTCTGAAAATAATGCAAATTTTCCTAATATTTATTAAATTATTACAGAGCACTAGTTTTGGTGCTTTATTTTACTAATTATATAACTTGTGTTTCTCTAATTTTAGAAAAGTCTCCTTTTTAAAAGTTTTTAAATGCTTAAATGGGTGGGTGCCACAGGTGATGTGTCAGCTTTTTAAATAAACAACCATCAGACAGTGACCAGTGATCCAGCAGAACTGGATCAGTCCACTGTGCAGGATAGTCATCCCCCAGAGCAAGGATGGCACTTCTGGAACTCTCTGCCACCAGAAATCAAATCTCAAACAGAATTGAAGGTGTTTAGTGTCAAAGTTAAGCAGTGGCTAAAGTAACAGCAGAAATATGAACATTAATGATCACAACTCATTCTGAAAAATACATGACATTTTACCATGTTAAAGTCTAAATTATTTAGTGTTTTAAAATTTACATTGTGTTCAGCTGT
Organism: Fowleria isostigma; assembly: GCA_029814645.1. Lineage (NCBI taxonomy): Eukaryota > Metazoa > Chordata > Actinopteri > Kurtiformes > Apogonidae > Fowleria > Fowleria isostigma. The sequence continues at coordinate 10,940,950 of JAPTGZ010000019.1, forward strand.
CTGATAGGAGTCACTGTATTTATTAATTTGTGGCATTTATTTGTTGTATAAATTGTATTTTTATTGTAGTAAGTATGTTATTTTATAGTATTCTGTATATCATTTTATCATTTTTAAAAGCCTGACCATGGACAAAGACTGCAAATTATCTGAAGCTAGATGTCTTACATGCATCATATTTTTCCTTTGGTGGCAATCCTAAATACATCATTCCAGTTAAATGAACATTAAATAAATAAATATTGTTAGTATTGCTCACCAATACCCTATCTCAGAGCAATAATCATAACTCACACACCTTGTTTTCAATTTCACCTTGTACATATCCTGTATTACCTGCATGTATGTATATAATATGTTGTACATACACTATATTGCCAAAAGTATTTGCTCACCTGCCTAGACATGGCCTGCATAGAACCTGACCTCAATCCCATAGAATACTTTTGGGATGAATTAGAGCGCAGACTGGAGAAATGGTCAAATATTCCCATGAACACACTCTTCCCAGGGGAGTTGAAGCTGTTACACCTACAAAGGGTGAACTGACGTCATATTAAACCCTATGGATCAAGACTGGGATGGCACTTAATCTCATGTGTGAGTTAAGGCAAGTGAGCGAATACTTTTGGCAATATTGTGCATTTCTTCCATCTATATTATAGAGTTGGCTTTTTGTATATTTTAGTATTTCTATTTAGTTTTGTATACGGTCAATATATTTTGGTACAATTTGTAATATTTTTTTATACAGTCTTTTTTGCCCTGTAAGTGTATGCTGCTAAAAAGAAACAGCTGCTAAACCATTTCCATTGTTCCTGTAACAGTGACAATAAAGATCTATTCTAATTATAACTATAATCTGATTTAAATATGGCCTTCAGGCTTAACCATCCACTACAGACATTGACTGGACTGGACTCACTGACTGCAGACAATTTAGTGAGTGCAAGGTCAACATTCTGGATTAATGTAAAAGTAACAAGCAATAGTTGTTTTTTTTTTATTTTTTTACCAGGTTTCCAACAGGTTTTCAGTGAGAATGTCATTTACTTGTGTCCTAAAGGCTGCATATTAACCATCAGCCACTTCTAAACCACCATCTGTGAAAAACAACATTCTTAAACATTAATATTTTCAAACTGCAATGTCACCTGAGAACATAGAGGCTTGAGATCCTCATTGCTACAAGTGACCTGTGTAGTTCATGTGTATGGAAAGAGCAGATGTGAAAAGAGTTCAGACTAGAGGCGTCTCTTTTATGCAGATGATTAAGTATTATCATACAGGCTGAGGCCTGTATGATAAGAGGAATATCTGAGACAATACTGTTCAATGCTGTAATGATAATATAACGTGTGAATCAACTACAGAATTACTTCTAATCTAAGGACATGAGGTTCAGGAATCCAGCTGATAAATCTGCTTCCTGTGAATACACACGCCTCAAATGTAAGTAAAATTATTTTCCTTCATGGAAATTGCCTGCTGCATTTTTATACACAGTGAATGATTAATTGGCCAATTTTATTCCCATTTCCTCAAAATCAGCAGCTTCACTTTAGATGCTGCCAAATTCTGCTGATACTGATAGTTCATAAAACGTCCCATCTGCACTGATTAATGTTCAAGAGGATGACAGAAAGAAAGTTTAACGGTCAGCAATAACGAGTACATAAAATTATTTCAAAATTAGGCCATAAAAAAAAATAAACATAAAAAATACATATTTGTTAAGAAGGGGTTTAGCTTTAAGTGCAGAAAAAGTATGAAGTTATGTGAAATAACAGTTAAAAATCATGTTTTCTTTTACAGTACAGGAATAAACAACGTCATTATTGTTCTGTTAGTCCACTGAGTGTCGTCAGAATGAAGCTCAACTATGGGCTGAAATATGGGCCACCAGAAACTGAATTTGTACCACATAATTTTAATTTATGTTGTTTAATTTGAATCACTGCATTGAAAAACTTAATCTGAATGGTATAATTTGAAATTAAATGTATTGGTTTGGAACTCAAGTCCAATTAACTTTAAACTGAACATAAGATTATGACATTTAACTCAGCTTCTCTGAAACTACATTTGATCCACAATGAAATGAAGGAACTTGTGACAGACATCCAGGTAGTTAAGGAAGAACAACCGAGTGTAGATAGACAAAACTCCTCTTTGGCCAATCTATGGTCAAGCCAGTCTATGGGTGAATCACTTCTTCCTCCGTTTCAAGAAGGGTGGCAAAAAATGACCATCGTGTAGCGTGCTCAAAAACGTAGGTGCTGATTGGCCGAATAGCAGTTCTCTGTGTCTGCACTTGATTGCTCTTCCTTAACTAACAGGATGTCTGTCACAAGTAAATTGAAATAAAATTTTGAGAACTGAATTTGAATTGTGAGAACTGAATGTGAGAATAGAGTTGAATTTTCATTGAAGATCAAATATAGTTTCAGAGAAACTGAATTAAATGTCATTATCTTACATTCAGTTTCAAGTTTATTAAGCTTCAGTTCCAAACTAATAAATTCAATTTCAAATGATATCATTCAGATTCAGTTGTTCAAAGTAATGATTCAAATGAAACAAAAGAAATTCAAACTATGTGATTCATATTCAGTTTCTTGAGGCTCATGTTTCAGCTCATATTCAACCAAAGAGGACAAAACTGAATCATCAAACAACAGGAAGAAAAACTACAAAGGCTTCACTCAAGCACGCCGGTAGACTGATGTTTTTAAAAATAAGAAATGATGAGGGCCTCCATCGACAAATCATTGCTATGTTGTCATGCACACAGTGAACAGAGACAGTGGCGATGAAGGAATGAGTTATGCAGCTGCTGACACCATGAGTGGTTAACCGCTGGTACAAAGGATGAAAAGCAGCCTAACTCATCTACAGTTAGCTTTTCCCCAGAAAGCAGCTAGCTCGGTGGGTGGGCCCTTACTTGAGGCGAGCCGCCGGGGGAGAAGCCTTGATTGGAGACTGGGGAGGTTGGAGACTGAGTGGCTGGTGAGCCAGTCTGATTGCGGTACTGTTGGAGGGAAGAGGGTTAGCTAGAACTACGCTTCAAGCCTGTCACACAAGAAACCTCAAAGAGCGGGATGTAGAGTGTCAGCGGAGGCCTCAGTTCACAAACACAGGGTGGAAAATTAACAACCACCGCCAAACCTACAGAGACTGTGGCCGTTTCCTTTATGTGTCAGGTATGTTCGAAGACTGAAGATAATGTATAGTAAAAAATACTTATATCAGTAAACAATACTACACAATATGAACAAAAGTATCTGGACACATTGAATTCAGGTGTTTCCTTCCAAACAGGGGTCTGGGCTAAAAACAAAAATAACAAGTGTCATAATAATAGTTTTATATCATGATAAATATCACTGCATTGGTTAGTTTATAATTTATAAATGACATGGACAAAAATAATGGGTGACATGTCCACAGCTGTAAGATGTTCACGCTAATTTGAGATATAAACATCAATATTTCCTTAAAGTTTAAAGGGAGATTTTTTTTTTTTTCCCCAAGTGAGATGTGAAGAAAGTAGATGGTTTGTTGTGGTTAAGGATGTAATGATAAAGATAAAAATCAGTTCAGTACATTTTCAGTACAGGATTCAGTTCAGTTCAGTTCGATTCATTTTCGGTATGTTTTCGGTTCAGTAAAAGAGACCAAGGAAAGGGGGGGTGCACTCAATAACTACCTGTAGGACACATGACATTTCTACAAAACATTGTTCAGTCATTTGTGCATTAACAGAAACCCTACATGTTATGTATTTTTGAATGTTCAATGTTTGTTTATGGCAAAGACTGTAATTTACCGAGTGTTCTTGAATGCCTCACAGTATTTTTCAATGTGAACGTGTTGTGAATGTGACCTCACACCATAACAGAGACACGGTGAGAGAGTAGAGGAACAAGTCCACTGGATTTTGCCAACTTGAGTTAAAAAATAAAAACCTTTTTGCTATAAATAAACCCGTGGACTCTTGTGCCACAAAGCTGCAACAAACAGAAAACTGAAAATGAAACTTAACATGCCTCGAACGTCCGACCCAGCTTCTGTGCCTCGCGCTGAGAATTCACCGCTGCAAAACCCTGCATGGTCGCCCTTTTTCCTGAGTGTTTGTGTTCATCACATAAGCTACATGTATTTCTTCGGTACACGTCCGTATTAAACCGAAAGCCCCATACCAAATCGGTTTGGTACAAATGAGTACATCATTACACCCCTAGTTGTGGTTGATAATTATTTAGTCAAAGCACGAAAAATATTTTTTAAAAAATTGGGAGGTAAGATGCTTAAAATTAGTTATGGATTAAAAAAAAAAAAAAAAAATCACTGTTGAAAGAAATTAAGCAAAAACCATCACTGAGGCATTTTGGAAGCAAAGATAACAAGCTAATCAAACTAACCAATGCAATGACATTGATCACAATACAAAACTGTATTATGACATTTATCATTATTGTTTTGTATCCCAGACCCTGTTAGAAAAGAAACACCTGAATTCAATGTGTCCACATACTTTTCTCCATATAAGTGAATGTCTTCAAATGCCTCAGCCCACAAAAAGCTCAGATAATAATAGCAGGTGTTGAATTCCTGTCAATCTGTCATGTTACAAAATGAGACCATCACTCTGTACTCAAGTGCTGGGTTTAAAAGGTCACAGCTGACATGTTTTTGTGACAGCTGTCAACAGTAAATATGTGTTTCTCCTCCTTATGTGTGTCACTTAAAAAAATAAAACAAATTAATGTTAAAGTCTAGAAGCATAAAAGGATGTGACGATATTTACTGAGGATGTATTTGGAGTCACTACTTTCAGAGCTTTAAGGGTGGGAAAATGAATAAGCAAAATGATCCCATACAGTTCATCAGATTAGTTGTGTTTGAACTTGGGTCTCTGGGTAGACGGCGTGGAGCCTTACCGAGCCGATGCTGATGCTGGCGGTGGTCTGGCTGTCGGGGGAGGGGCTGCTGGCGGTAGCGGAGGCCGTACCGGTGGAGGCCAGAGCTGGCAAGGTGATGAGCTGGATGCCCTGAGGCAGAGTCTGCTGCTGCTTCTGGAGGTCGCTGAGCAGCTGAGCCTGGGCCTGAGCCGTCAGCTGGTTGAACAGGGGGTACTGGGCCAGCTGCTGCTCCAGGGTCAGTGACTCAGTTGGCACGGCCTGAGGACACACACACGCACAATTCATAATGTACTGGTACACTGGGAGAGGAACTTGACTGTTTAAGAGATAAGGACTCCACAATGCACAAGTATACTACAGTCCTGGACAAAAGTCTTGACACATAAATACACAATACTGAAAATATCTAAGATCTCGACTCCAGATTATGTAACAAAAATTAGCAATGACTCAAAATAATTCCAAAGAATTAAAGATTCTTACATGTAAGCAAACTGAAATTTTAAAACATATTTTGAATATTTATAGCTTGTTAAAAGATCCACATAACATTTTTTGCCTGGATAAAAGTCTTGTCGCAATCCAATAGCTACAATTTGTATGAAACAATAAACACAGGTAAAACAAATAAAGGGCTTGGTGCTGCATATCTGGATACTTTTCAACTATAAAAACAGAAATCTGACACAAGACACCAGTTGAAGGTCAACAATTCTTCTGATAACATGGCCAAGATCAGCCCACAGTCCAACGTGTTGATCATCAGAGGCTGAAGTCCAGGTGTCCTGCTGAAGTTACAGACACCTTCAGTGGATCTAAGCAGCAAGTGGAGAGGATTCATAAGAACTACCACGAGACTGGTGATGTTCATGACAAACCCAGGTCTGACAGACCCCAAAGACAACTATTCAAGAGGACAGCGGCTGATTTGATAATATAAGGCCAAAATACTACATTTAAATTTCAGAACATAATGCAGTAGTAGACTGAATTTTTATTTGGTTTTGTTTATAACTTTAGAAAAAATATATATATAATTTCTTGACTATATTTTGGTTATAATTTGTGACAAAACTTCTGTCTGGCCAGAAATTGATTTGTTAATCATTATCAAGAAATAAACATTTTTGAAATCTATGAAATTTTATTTGGACATAATATAGGTGAAAGATATTGCCTGTA
>JAPTGZ010000019.1:10953635-10981141 GCA_029814645.1 Fowleria isostigma
CCCCCCCCCCCCCCCCCCCCCCCCCCCACCTTCTCCAGCTAGTGTCTGGCGGTGGGGAAAGGTAAACTGAGCTGTAGGGACAGCTGTCAATGTGAATTTAGTTAAGGGTGATAAAGTACAGAGATGAAAAACTAATCCATACTTTCACGCCTCATGGCAGCTTCAGCCAAACAGATCTAATACATAACAGATAATCGTTACTAGTGTCTGGTTACTTAGAAAAGAAACAAAAGGCTTCAGACTGTGTCTCAGTTATTGTGATGAAATAGATTTATAGGAGAAAAGCTGTCAGCAGGAGAGTAATAATACACTGTCTAGCATTTGCACAACAACAAGCTCTCGGTTCACATTGAGCCCATTTACATTCACACCAATACTGTGATCATTATCTGATTGTTGAAGTTATCAGATTATTCAAGTGACCATGTAAACAGGAAAATCTGAAATGTTTTATAACAGCAGTAATCTGATGATGAGAAATCGGATCAACACACCTGGATTTTTCTCCAATACTCCAAATGTCTTCCTGCATATACGCAGGTTAATGTGATTTATTTCATTATTTTACATCTGTGAATTACATGTGTGAACACAATTAAAATCATAGAAAACAGAAGTTAAGTAGTCAAGCGTGAGGGGATGACAACAGGAAGTTTGATTCTACCATCACTATGTACAAATGTACTTTGAAAGAAATCCGATAACGGCATGTAAATGCATTAGATCTGATTATTACAATTATCTGGTTAATCCCAGGTATTGGATCATTATGGTCATGTAAACCATGCTCAGTGTTTTCTGTCCAGAATCTGTTAATGCCACAGTGTGTGACTGAATATTTTTCCTGTTTTCATCTAGATTTTATATCTGTTTTTATCTGAGAAAAGACTCTAATAAAATGAAAAAGGATGAAAAAGATAAAACTCCAGAACCTCACTATGAGGTTTCCAAACATTAACCATTTCAGGATTTCTGGTTGAATTTACACACTATATATTTATTGTAGCACTAGGAGTATACATTTAGATCCTGTATGTAAACACTGTGGCTTTCCAGTAACATCCATCAATCGTGATAAATATGAATGAATCAGAAGTAACTGTAGGCACTGGGCAAATCCACTCTGAATGCATTACAACACTGAAATCACAAACATGCTCTAACAGTCAATAAGCCCATTTACATGACCAGAAAAATCTGATAACTGAGAGTAATCTGATAATTGCTGTAATCAGATGTGACACATTTACATGAACTTCCAAAATGCGATAATTGAAAAATGCTGGTTTACATGTCTCAGTCCATTATTTTATTTCTTTCAGAGTACATATGTACATTATGAAATAACAAGTACACTTCCTGTCAGTTTCAAAACATCCTGTCCTGTCTTGTTGACCGTGGTAACGCCTATGGTGTCAGCGTCAGCTGTCCTAATGTGGGAGGAGCTACCAAGACTACAAAATAGGTGACATGTTGTTGCTCTGCTTCATTTATACATCATGAGTAGAAAACCAACATCTGCCTTTGGTCTTGGCATGATGGGACTTCCGTTTATATAGATTATTATTTGTATTGCGCAGATGTAAAAGAACAAAAATCTGATTAGCCTGTATACATGCGTGAAGACATCCGAGTATTGAGGAGAAGAAATCTAGGTGTATCATTCTGATTTCTCATACTCAGATTACTGCCTTAATCAGACTATCCTGTTTACATGATCAATGGAATAATCTGGTTACTCCAGAAATCAGATAATGATAGGACTATTGGTGTGCATGTAAATAGGCTCAATGAAAACCCTAGTTTAGACATTTTAGTCCAATTCAGAGAAAGTAATGACAGTAAAATTAAACGTTCTATCATCTTCAACTCATGTTTCTTTACGTCACATTTCCTACAATTAATTGTAAATCGGATTAACCTGTATACATGCACAAAGACATTGAGTTTTGGGGAGAAATCCAGGTGTGTTTATCTGATTTCTCATAATCACAAGACTACTGTTCTCTAATTAAAAATATCAGATTATGCTGTTTACACAATCATTTGAATAATTTGGATTATTAGTGTGCATGTAAACGGGCTCATTGTGCCTCAATATTGGGCAAAAACAAACAATAATTGTCTGTTACTTCCTTCAGATTGCTACAGAAGCGAAAAGCACATCCATTTGACGCATCCTCAACCTCCTAACAAAAGGATATTTGGCGTCCGTGTTTGTCGACCGACAGGGGCCGGCGGTGAGGAGACGTGATGCGGTTCCGTTCGCGATAAACCCGCTCCACCAGCCCGTGGTGCCTGGTTGTCCGACTGGTATCCAGCACCGAGTTCTGGAGCAAACAAACCAAGTCAATGAATCTAGCTCACCGCTGACATACACAACAGAATTACTACAAAAAATAAGGTGTCTTAATGGTGCAAATGTGTTTATTTCAAAATGAATCAAGCCATGGGTCCCCCGTACTGATGCTTGAGTTGGCAAATGTACTTAAAGATGGAAAGCCATGACAAGCAATGGTACACTTTAAAATTTAGGAACCAAATTACACTGCAGGTGGAAATGGTATCTGAAGTTAACTTTGGCTTCCTTTCTCTGCTGAACCTGGATGAATCCTTGTTTGCAGGAGGTCATTTTTGAACAGACTCGAGCCATCATAGCCCAGGATAAGCCTGAAACACCTTCCTCGATTGCAACAGCAGGAATCCCCAACTTGAGGCCAATCGTTCACCAAAAGAATAAGAGAATACACCGTTTATTTACCAGCTGAGAGAGGCTAGGGGCTCACCTGAAAAGGCAGGTCAATGTTGCCATTTCCAATCTGATTGACATTGGGCAGTGAGCCTCCATAGTACTGTCCACGATTCTGCCCTAGTTGCAAATACTGGGTCTTCTGTAACTGCAACTGTGCAAAGTAAAATTGCATGAAAGCATGAGTGAATGATTGATCTGGTACACAACAAAAAATGATGCTAACAATGAATGACGCCTGCTGGTCCACAGAGGAGAATGTAAAATGAGTCAACTAATTGACGGATGAAACATGGTGAGACGGGCAGAGGTGGATCGGTCATGTACAGATGAGAGGCAGACAACATCTTTTAGGGCATACGTATATACACAAAAAAAATAAACAAATAAAATACATCACACCAGCAGATGCAGATGACACCTAAATGACGACTAGTTTACACTCAGACTTTCCAAGTAGCACAACTGACCAATAGCCACGAGTCTGGATACAGGAGCAGTCACAGACGTATGTTAGTACACAGACAGTTCAGAGTCGTCTTGTGTCTACTTTGGAGAGGTGGATGATGGACGGTGGTCTGAACAAATGCAATGGACTATGTTCGAATGGTAACACAAAGAAATCTGGCAGAGTCCACAAACTGACTAATAATTGAGTTAAATGTTTTATTTCCTGCCGTTACTGGCAGCTCAGCTTAGGTTTACACTGACGCAGCGCGTGGTAAGTAGGCATCATTTCCAGAAAAAAACACAAAAACCACAGGATTGACAATTAGCACCGTTTCCTGGCAACAGGGTGTTCATAGTTTTTCGGTTAACAGAGCGGAAATGGTTACTTCAATAATTAATTAGTGGATTGAGAGGATATTAATTGACAAAAGGTTTATACATTTAAAATTCATACAAACAAAAAAGGACTTTAAATTATCAAGTGTCTTCTGCTCTCTTTTATGTCACGATTAACTCAAAACTTTACCATAACTGGCATCTTCCAATAGGTCCATACTATTTAGATTTGATTAACTATATGAAGTACATTTATTTCCACCCTTCATCACAATATCTGAGTGTGAAGGAAAGGTTCTAAAAGCTTATATTCTTTTGTACCAAAAGTCCAAACCCAAATGGTACCAACTCTAAAAATGGTACAAAACAATGATATGCAGTAGAAATGATAAATATCTTGAGTAATTGTATAAATTTATGGATATATATTGGCAAAAACATTGAAAAGTTCAATGGATTTTATGATACTTTTAGCTTGAGGGTCATTACACAGCAACTCAGCCTGATCATTTTATGTCATAGATTTTCCTTTCAAAAAATAAAGAAATAAATGAATAAATAATGCAAATCCTATAACTGTACTCAAAATACATGTGCATTTATTGATCCTCTGTCTCTAAAACTCTCCAACTCCTCTTTCTTCTGCTGGATTTAGTTGTAATTACAACTGAACATCCAACAAACCTTAAGGAGGATGTAGGTATAACTTAAATGCTTTACAATTTACAGCTCCAAAGTCTTATGATAATAAAAAAAAAAACCCTGGTACTGATAAACAGTGGCAGTAACGTGCTCAATACATGAAAAGAATCAAAGCCATCTGGAGTACCACCTAAGCCATATTCCTATTAAATCAATAACGACTGCATCAAAGCCAACTAAAGTGGCATTTACTAGATCTAATGATGACAATTGGTCCCCAGTACACTTTTTGGGGCAAGTTTAGTTTTTAAGCTTTTTGGATACTTTCAAAAATGTTTATATATGTGACAATAAAACAAACCCAAACTTCAGATAAATTGACTATTTAATATTGTAAAACATGGAATTTTCTTGACATGGACCTCTCACATCAATAGTAACCATGCACCTCAGTCTTCTGCTAACTTGAGAAATGGTAAAAGCGGCATCTAAGTCCTCCTCATTTTATTCATTACATTATCTTGAATACTTTGGCTTTATGTTATGTTACTTGCAGAAATGCCACCTCTATTTGCCAAATCGATTATTAAATGATCATGGAGAATAACAACATATTTATACCACATCATCACAAAAAAGTTTCAAGCAAATTCATGTATAATCCATCTTTGGGAAAAAAATATAGTGGATAAGGACATACTAGTTATAGGATTCTGAGTCGGCAACTAAATGTTAAAGCCCTGTGTTAATGAATGATTTGGTGCAAGTGTAAATAACTTAGAGATGTTAAAAGAACTACAATATAAAACTAAAGCATCATATCCTAGGTTCGAAGGCGGTGCAAACTAGCGGGTAAAGAAATCATCTAATTTCATTCATTTTATCACTGGCTGCATTCTATCATACAGAAGCATCCAAGGTGCACTTTATCCTGAGCATTTGTAAGATTTCCTGTACAAATTTCAACTCCATCCAGTGGAACAATGACCAGCTGCTGAGGTTTAGACACACAAACAGAATCACAACAATGAAGAAAACGGACAAACTTCAAGAATTTGGAGAAGAGTTATACGATTTCCAAGCTCATATTAAATTTACATAAATCTTTACATGATGTTTTTTTCTAGATAATCTATGTAATGACCTGAAAAACCTTCATAAATGTGAGTGAGTTGACATGAAATGACCTAAAACTAAACTGAACACCAGAGAAGTTCATGGTACCAAGTCTTCATATTAGACTGGATTAAACAAATATTTATGGAACAGACACGGTGTTTATCTGAAACCGGTTCATTTTCTAAGAGTCTGTCGGTAAAGTGTGGTTGTTACAATAATAAACCAGATGTGTGCAGAGGTGGAAACGTTAAGGTAGTGATGGTTTATAAACACCGCAGCTGGAAACGGTTGTTCAAATATAACATTAAATGTCACTTATCTCCAACTAAACCCAGCCACTGCTGCATAATTTATCTGTAACGCTACCCAGCAAGAATATTTAGCAGTGATTTACATTTCAGGGTGTTTGTTGGCTGTTAAAATGACAGCAGTGTCTGATGAAACCGACACAGACGGAGCACAGGTGCACATAATTCACCAACAAGCTAGCTACGCTAATGCTAGTTGACAGTGCACACCAAGTATCGTACGGTTTTATTTACTCCTGGGTGTTATTAAGAGCCAGCGTGGGAACATAATCAAGTGCTGTTGCAGTGATACAGCTAAGGACGTTATTAACTTTAGCTACTTAGCATCCCCATCCCTCAGATTTATCTCCGCAGCGCTCGCTGGCTGCCAAACAACGATGCAACACAACGTAAACAGCCGGTCCTTGAACGCCTCACCCGTGCAGCCCTGGTGATGTTCAAGTCCTTCATCACTTCTTCAAACGCCGCTGTCTCCTCCGCCTGTTTCTGATTATGCAAAGCGATTTTTTCGCTAAATTTGCGAGGATTGTTAGAGGACGCCATCTTTCCCTCTTCTTCTCAATGGAATGTCACGTTACGCACCACGCTGGGCCTTTTGGGTGTCGTCATCACGCACCGACGCCGCCGCTGCTGCTGATAATAATAACATTTCTGGAACACTGATGGTGGTCATGATGTTATTTTGGTCCAGTTCCCTTTCACACATGAATGTGTTTTCATATATACAGTTAGAGTGACATCAGACTTACTTTTACTTCTTTTGAAAGGTGTTGTACACCAGGATAGGGCTCATTTACAGGTGTAGATTTGAATCTACACCTGAATCAGTCATCTTTATTCAAAACCACAATCACATACAAGGAAGTCTGTGCTGATAGATGTTGCATCCCTAGTAAATTATAAAAACAAGACAAAAAAATGTAAGGACAGTAAAATAACACAGAAAAAAAACATACATATGAACTCTAGGACATCGGTCAGGCTGTTTGTGTTTGTGTGATACAACCCTTAAGCTAAAAATAATGTCAAATTCACTGAACCTCTAATTTTTTATGGACTTAAAGGATTACTAATTTTTATTCTTTAGTTTTGTTTTTTGTTTCCTAAATATATTCCTTCAGTGACATGATCTGCTTTTAAAATTGGTCCATTTTTTTTGCTTTTGGTCAGAGAAAATACACTTTGAGAACATTTCCTTTATACTCTACATACATACTGATGAAGAGTTTATTTTTTTTTAAATTTTTTTTATCAGGAGACCCAAATTTACTAATTTTCTCAAGTCCAAATAGATACCAGTTACAATAATATGTTTGATTTAAAGTCATATAAAATAGAACCAGAGAGTTTTGTCATTTTGGAGTCCATTGAAAGCAATTTTTTGTTCTTGTATGTGATATATCTGTAATATAATATGTAATATAGCATACAATGGCAATTAACTTTTATGGTATTTTGGCATATGGACATGTTTCCACTTGTAAAAAATGTACCATTTTACATGAAAGTGTTAATTCAGGCTCAGTGCTGTATTGGTCAGGATTTTATATTCTATATCAATTAAATTCAACATTCTACAATGACATTAACAAAAATGAAATAACTAATCTACGAAAAAGAAAACAAGCAAAATTATCAACAAAATTAACACAATAAAAAAATAAAAGCCCTAAAAAAAAAAAGCCAAAAAATTTACATAAACATGATCCAAATCAGCATCGATTATTGACAAACTCAAACAAAATATTCACTACGGTTTTTTTTTTAAATGAACAAAACATGCAGCTGATTTACACTTTTTGGTGGATCACAGAATGCATATTTTACTCTGAAATAACTTCATGGTTTAATAAACAGGTGAATACCTCCAGATTTATGAAACTCTGATGATTAAGATCCTTATACCAACAGTAAAATAAGTAGATTTGTGGTAAGTGAATGAATTTTTTCTTAAAATTAAAAATGTCTTCCTCTTCCAGTGTCAGAATCAGTGGGAATACTAGATCCTGTAAATAATTAAAAAAAGGAAAAAGGGTAGTTTTCTTAAAAAATTAAAATCATTGCAAGTTTAATGTACTGTGATGACATCTTTATGAACATGTTTGTGATGCAACAGGGTTCTTCAGAAAACATGTTGTGAAAAGGCATCAACACACAACACAGCAGCACCTCAAACTTAGTTTTAAAACATAATACACCTTTAATAAAGGATGCACATAAAGCTACACAAATGTCTACATTCCCCTTTGACTACAGCAGTTTCATTTATATTGCACTTCAATCATAATGTGCTTTTACAGGTACAGGTATAAGACGAAACGACGGCACACTAAGGCATACAGGGTTCAACACGTTCTTGACGTGGTAGAGATGGTCACATTTAACCGGGAAAAAAAAAAAAAAGAAATTTCCTATTCCTCATACATTACATCTTTAGCTTTAGCAGCAGAATCATATGTCTGATTAATACTGCTCTGAAAAGTGCAGGAATGCAGTCATAATAAAAACAGCCTCACCTTGTTTGAGCAATGAACAACTGATTATCTTTCGTGCTTTTGCAACGGGCAGTATCTCAGAGGAAAAACTTCATTTCCTACGACAGGGTTTGATGTTTCTTGTGTCGGCCAAAGAAACAGATGCATACAATGTCAACATGATGAACTGCAGCGTCTGTTTAACACGCTGACATTCCAACAGACAAACACATGAATGATTTATGTAGCTGCCGGAAGACGTCCACAGAAAACAGTTAGGGTGTCAGTGGGGGGTTTGGCTGAGGAAAACACAAGGGCAGTGGCCATCATTGATACGGTGTGCAATAACTGACTCCAAGTTAAAACATCCGCTGTTTGTGTGTATTTTGTGCAATCATTATTGTGCAGTGATATGTAGTCAGTGGTAAGAAGATCTGAGAAGACATGAGCGTATAAAACGGTAAGGTTTTCAGTTGTTGTGTTCTTCTGTGTTATATAATAATGTTATTACAAGCAAATAATTAAAAAAATATCACAACGGCTAAAATCCTGTACAATCAAAATGTCCAACAGTTAAAAGGTTGTGTCTATTTGCATCTTTGCACGGAAAAAAAAAACAACTAAATAAAATCAAAGATGTCAATTCACGCTAGAATAAAATTATAGGTGACTCTTAAGCTGAATTTAAAGTCACGTAGATGTCGCGCGTCACTACCTACGGCGTCACTTCGGGCAGCAGTGCAGAGCCTTAACTTCCAGATTTTAACTACGCGGCACGGTGACAGAGTCAATGCAGAGACATTGCTTCTTGGTTGGCCAATTTATGATTATGTGATGCCAGGACTATACAGCAACAAATGTTGTGAGGTTCTGGTGTGTAAAGTTCATTTGTTTGTGTTCATTACTTATTCCCTGTGTGCTTACATGTAATCCAAGGCACATGGGACTATTATCGGTCAGACTGACTTATACAAAAACTTTGGCAAAAAATGCATCCCAGAGCGTTGGAAATAGACCAAAACATATTATTGCAAAAATGCGCAGCCTGGTCTCGAAAGATGTGCTATTATCTGGATTGACATTCCAATGCATTGATTTCATTAAAGTTGTGAAAAACCAGCCAAATTTCACTATATGAAATGAAATGGGCCATTTTAAATGGCTACCATTCACAAACAAATGATCCTAAAATTACCCTGAAATACGACAAATGTGCAGCCTGGCCCAAAGATTATATATGCGACACATCGTAACAGTATCTCGTACGATATCCACACAAAAACACCATACCTACTCCATTTACATTCAATGGGAACAGAATGCTGACAGCTGACCTGCTGAAATCGTCCTCACTCTAACTTAGAGTGGAGAAGGTTGGGTTCTATGTTACATAATCTATAATCTTCATAACTAACATTTTTGGGGTTTCTGCACCAATTTATACATCAAAATGTTGGGAAAACTCTTTTCTTTCCAAATTCTATTCACATTTTATTCTAAAAATGTTTTGTTTTTGATCTACTGACCTCTAAGCGCACAGAGTGCCGATTTTTCTCTCATTTACTCCAACAGTATTTAGACCTAGACTTTATAACCAGTTTGTCTTTGGTACTATTTCTTTCTTTTACATTGCACATAGCCACAAGTCCACCAATTTGGCAAGATACCAGCACACGGGTTACATTTCTTTCAGGAAATGTAGGAAAGTCTAGTTTCACTTTTGTTGTCATCTGTTACTTTTTGCTCCTGATAAACCTGTGTGGTTTTCGGTATACCCTGCTGGTTAACCTATTTTTGTTCAGTCCACATTCGCTCTGACATTGCCTCTTTCTCCATCGTTGATACTGTAATACTTTTAATACATCTATGTGTTCACTGACTTTTATGAGCTCACAAAGATACTGCTCCGTGTCAGCTACTACAAACCAGGAAATGCCAACTGGGAGATATCGGAAACATGGAAACAACACCACAGAATGGAATTTTAGCTTTAAAACCAGCCGATACCAGCACTACTGTGACTTTCCAACTTGGGAGGGAAACTACAACACTTTCTCAAAATGCCACCACTACAGTACGCTCAAGTACAAGAACATACTGTAGTGGTATCAGATACAGCGTACCTACGCAACACAGAGCTACGCATGACTATAAATCCAGCTTTATGACTGATCACTGCATAAATTGAAAAAAAAAAAAAAAAAGACACATTTTCTGTGACTTAATTTGGTAAAATACAGACATAAAAACTTCCGGTTGATAAATTATAAGCCTTAATGACTGAATTCAAAACATTTGGTTCAACCAACTTATGTAAGGAGTGAAGTATAATCCCAAAATAACTGAAAACATCGATTTAAAATTCTGATTATTGTCTAAATAAATGCTTTTCTCTGAGGAGCATTACCATGTCAAAAAGGTCAAACACTGAAGAAAAGTCTTGGACCTCTTAGTTCTTTCCTGTGTGAGAACTAAACATTAATGAACACCCAGTGTTTTCACATTAATAGTACTGTAACACAGCTCCTCCTGGTGATGGATGGAAAATAAAAACCCACAGTGGGTGTTCAGGTTGTCCGTCTAATGAATCACGCACCAGAGACACATTAGTTCACATGATGTTCACCAGATGGAAGAGCACACGGAATCAGATGTTCACAGTCGACAGGTCAGATACTTAGCGTTGTGTGGTGTTTTGTGGAAGTATAATGGGTGTACAAGCGATGCCGGCGAAGGACTCTGGGAAGTGCAAGTCCCTCTCCCACTCTTCGGTCTCTGTGTTGTACACCTGCACAATGCTTGTGACGTTGTTCAGGTGCCAGTTGTAGCCACCGACGATGTAGATCTTCTTATCCAATAAGCAGCAGCCGGCCTCGGACTGGCCCACCCTCATGGGGCTGACGGTCGTCCACTGGTCATTCTCCGGGATGTAATACTCCACCGCTAGTACGTCAAAACAGCGGTCCACGTGGTCCATGCGGCCGCCCAGGGCGTAAACCCGCTCCCTGGTGCTAATCATGGCATGCAGCACTCTGGGTTCATTCATGGGAGCTTTGAAGTCCCACTGGTCGGACACTGGATCGTAGCAGTGGAGGGTTTTCTTGTCGTCCAGGGAGACGCCGTAACCGCCCGAGATGTAGAGCTTCTCCCCACAGGTCGTGCCCGCATGACCCCAAATCCTGCGTTTTAATGGTTCCACGCACGTCCACTCGTTCTTCTTTGGGCAGTAACACTCAACCGACGACAGGCTGCCAGACCGATTGCGCCCCCCTGTGGCGTACAGCTGCCCGTTTAGTACATTGAGCTGAAACTGGATGCGAGCCTCCTGCAGGGGTTGAATACGCAGCCACTGGTTCAGATGGGGGTCATATCGGAAGCAGCTGTCAACTGCCCCCTCTCCGCTGCGATACTGTAAATGCTGACCTCCCACGATGTACACAAAGTTGTCGAGGACAGCAACACAAGCGTGGCTGCATCCGCTCTCCATCTCTGTCAGCTCTTTGAATTGGCGGGAGGCGATGTCGGGAAGGTAGTAGACTTTGGTGCTCACGGTGCGGTCATGGTCTGTGTACGGTGTCCCACCAAACGTGATCAGCGACATGACGTCAGAGCGGATCAGCGTCCTCGAAGACTGCATCTCGTGCTGTCGGAAGGGAAGAATCTGGTAGTTGAAGGCCTCGAGGAGATACTGGCGGCACAGCACGTCCTCCACCATGATGTCCACCTTCTGAACGCTGTCCACCAGCTCCGACGAGCGCATGAGCGGGAAGCGAACGTGGCAGAGGACGTTGCTAGCTTGAGCCCGACGGGACTCATCGTACTGGAGCCACCTGATTGCAGCATGGAAGAGGTCGATCTCACTGCAGTTCTTCAGTTTGTTGCTCTTCAGGAAGAAGACGAGACGCTCCATGGGAATGTGCAGGAAGTCCTCTTCCTCTGAAATCTGGAGGAAGTGACGGAAAGTGAAGGTATCCACCGACTCTTTAAGGGAAGACAGGCTGAAGGTGGTGGCCATCTGTCCGATGTGCAGGCAGGTCTCCACACTCATCGCCGACTTAAGGAACTCTTCACAAAGTTCCACAACAGGGACCATTTGGAGAAAAACAGCCGCTCCGAGGACATCCTGGATACAGTCCAAATCTAAAGTGACTTCTGCACTATAGGCAAAGTCGATAATATGTTTCAGCCCTCGGGCAGACAAACCCTTCAGTTCAATGGTGTTTTGGTTTGACTCCCTCATGCCTCCAGTAAACATCGCTCTGTAACAATAAAAAACAGTCAGTAAATCAGATGAAGTCTTTAAAGTTATGTTATTTTCCTGTGACTTTTTAATTTCACCACATTTCAGGGTTTTCTCGTCTAACGTTGCGCATGGTTACGAAGTCTACAGGTCCTTTAAAAAGAATGTTTTGTGTTAGGGTCGGCACCAGCACATTTTAGGTTTTAAATGCATAAAAGAACCACATGAAATTTGTTTATTGCATCAGGGCTTTTTGACTTATTTTCCTATTCTCTATTTCAATAAAACAATACAAAAACTTTTTTTTTTTTTATAAAACTATGATTACAAAGCAATAATTAGAGCCCAAACTAAAATCATAAGGTCATTGTCAGCAAACACAATGACATCAGCTCCTATAACAATCATGTAAACTTTTGGAGATTCTCATTTTACCTTGTTATCAGTATACCTGCACAAAAACAAAAGCAAAAACCAGACATGCGAGGTCCATTCACTCTAGAGTTGTTAACTGTCCGAGTGCACATCCAAGGGTATACTGACAAAAGAGGCCCACATCAAAAATATTAAAACCAATATTTTCATAGATAAGGAAGAAAAACAAGAAAAACAAGAGATGAGAAACAAATTGGATGAAAGATAATTGTTTTTAGTGTATTTTACAACTGATTTAAGGCATGGGTCAAAACTGACCAATTAAAATAAGGGATAGAAACAGAAAGCAAACACAAGAGGAAGGTTAATCAAATATGTATATTAGAATAATTTTGGAACCTTTTATTGTCATATAAATGAACAACAATAGAAAACCATTCAAACATTTTAAAAAAAGCTGCTTAAGTCAATTGATACTAACTGCATTTATTACATATGAGAAAAGTCATTTTAATTTAGTTTTAATACATCCTGACTGATTTTTTACTTAATTTGAAATAGGGTGCTATAACCTCAGCCTCATGATGAGAAAACCCTTATTTATTTTACTTATCATTTTATGTATTTTTCTTCAGGTGGTCCTTCTTTCTGCTGTTTCAATCACTCCACATTTTAATTTTCTTCATTACAGTGGTATTTCTATGTTGAATTGCCTTGTATTATTTTGAAGGTTCGTCACTGAATTATTATCACTATAATTTTCCTCATCTTCTTTGCTATATTCCTAATGCCGCAGTAAATTGCAATATTTAAAGGGCTGAATGAATGACTTTTGTTAAAAACAAATTTGAATAGTCTTTACCAGGATCTACTCTTGACTTAATCTATAAAGACTTAAAGAGCCATTGACAACCAAATCCATCTACTGCTTTAAAATGTTTGATAACTATTGATTCACTAATCCTATCAACACATGTAAATAATTAGTGTAAACTGCAATTTGTCATCTTTTCATGGTCATCAGAAATGACCCATTTGGATGTTCAGAGGCTCCGTGGTAAACGTGGAAACACTCTCATCTTCTACAACAGTGATTCACCAGTAAAACCCATGGAATTAGATCAATGACAGTGGATGGAGACGCTTGATTTTACATTCAGTTATTGATATCTTTCCTGAAAATTAGGCTTTTTCTTAAGTTTTTTACAAACACCTACATGATCTGTGAATTAAATGTAGGAATAGTTTACACTGAAAAATGTATAAATACAGAGAAAAATATAAAATATGTGATAAATCACTTAAGTAAGGTTAAATACAGAGGAAAACTTAAGTTGAGAACTGCCACAAAAGTAATACTGGCTCTTTATGGGTTAAGGAGAAAATTCTCAGAAAACACCTACAGTTCCTTGCACTTTCTTGGCAGGTCCAGAAAAGCACCAACTCCCTGCATGACCGACCTTTATGAATATGCCCCCATCAGTACAAAAAGAATATGACTTATTAATATAGAGGTGATCTGTGAATTCAAGAGTAAACTGTCATTGATATAAACTCACACTGACCTGAAGTAATCACTGCAGGCAGCAAGCACAGCTTTGTGGACGTGGAAGCGCTCGTTGTTGATGGCCAGTTCAACGTCAAGAAGCTGACCCTGATCCCGCAAGACTGATAAGCCCTGAAGGAGGGTGGCACTGTGGCTTGGGGCGGAGAATGTACAGCGGAGGGTGCGATTCTTGTTAGCCATACTGTGGATAAACAAATGTTACATCTAGAGACCACATGCTTATCAATGTAAAAAAAATAAAATAATCCTGCCCAAATTTTTTAGAACTTAATTCCGTCACTGGAACACTCTCTGTCAATCTCTAACGTATAGTCTGAACTAACTTAGAGCATAGATACACACACAGCAGCCTCTAATGGAATTTTAATCTAATGTGCCATAATCAGCAAGAGCGAATGCATTCTGCAGTGTAAAGTGTTTTTACATTAGTGAGAATTGCATTAGTGAGATCTGCCCACAGGAGAAATAACACTGCTCTGAATAGAAAGGCTCAGTTTATCGCTTCACTGTGAAAAATCATCACTGTAGACAGAAACATGATTCCACCATCAAGATGACAATTATCTGCAATACAAATAACCATAATCAACTTTTTCAGTCAACTTGATCAGACCATTACAGTAGAAGTTAAATAAAAGACATTCATTTTAGAAGCAAGAGGAATTTGTAGATTATAACTATAAATATTAATATTTTTTGACATTTTCACTAAGTTGTTTTTCTGCAGGTGAATGGAAATGATCCAAAAAAATTCTGGAAAATCATCACAGCTTAAATAAATAGGTGAATGTTTAATAATTCTGACATACCCATAGGTCTGTGAAATGACTTCTTGCAAAAAAAGAAATTCACATTGCAAACTTTTTAGTAAAATCATTGCTATCAGAAGGGAAATAACTAAACATGAGCTCATGAAACATCATGACCACAGTTCACATCAGGTAAATAAAACCCTTCCACAGTGAATGAAAATGACATCAGATAACTGGGGGACAGACCGTCTGCATAGATACAACAGATGTGTAATTCCTAATAGTGTGTCCTCACATGACCTGTTTTGTTTGATGAGTGACAAAAATCTGACAATAACAGGGAGATTATAAAATTCTGTCTACATAAAAGAAAGACTGATTGTTTTGATACAGAACAAAATAAGGTCAGTAATATTATGTGAAATTAAATGAAACCTACAATGATGCAGCACTCTATGTATTACAGTTCTGCAGATATTTGTTCCTGCAGCTGTCCACAGCCATAAAAATACTGAGCAAATTCAATTAATCTATTTATATACCCTTGTAAACAGGCTATCTTTGGATTTTTTGCTTTGGACTTTGAGACTGAGGGATGGATGTGTAAGAGCTCTTTTTTTTTTTTTTTACACTTTTTTCTTCCTTTTGTTTCTACAGCTTACAGACATTAACAAAAACAGTAGATTCGTCAATCACTGAAATCTATTAGCTAGTCATAGGGAGACATTTGATGGGAATAACGTTTATAGTATTAGTATATTATTATAATAAAATAAATTCTATATTGCGCTATAATATTTAATGTATCAATACTAGTCAGTAATTAAAATAAATGATAAAAATAATAACTTTTAATAACTCTTCATTTAGCTGTTGTTGTTGACTAGCATTAGCTAATGTTGTTGACATGTTACTTTGAATGACTATGTTTACTGCTAAGAGTACAATTAAGATATAAAGGAGTGTTTTGCCCAAACCAGCACAAATATGTAGTAAAGACACACTAGTTAGTTGTCTGTGAATGTCATTAGGTTAGACGTAAGTTATCTTCATCTTCACTCAGTTTCCACCACTGTTTATTGAAGATACCCGGAGGCCCATCCACATCCTCGGCGTTTCCAGAACTCAAACGCCGGCGTCAGATCTCATTTATCGGCGTCGGGCTGTCAGCATCGACCCGGGGCAGACGGACCTCCCCAGGGGAGACCACAAGGGAGACCAGCCTAATCTAATGGGCACCTCCTAACTGACTTCCCGGTTCACTCACCTGTTCTGCGGATGTTTCGAAGCAAAATCCCCACCATCCGACTCCGCCATCTTCTAGCACAGAGCCCCGTGCATAGGGCATCTTCATCGGTGTTAGCAGGACGTTGGTGGCGCCGCCGGCCCGGTCATGGTGCGTGAAAGGAGGACTGACAGCCTGGCTTTCAGGCTGGGGCGGAGCACAGCTGTCTGCCTTCGCCGAAGGTCCTGTAGTAAACACGGTGATGACCTACCCGACCAGCCGGCTGTTTGGTGGGGGTCCTTCCTCTGTACTGACCGGGTACTGCCATAGGGAGGCGCTAAAGCTGCATCTATACCAGGTCAGATGAAGGCTGCTGAGAATAGACATCAGAGGTGACTTAGCAGGGGCTCCCAAAGTGGGATACGCGTACCCCCAGGGTACTTGGAAGAAGCCCAGGGGGTACTTCCATAATTAAATAGGTCCTCATGTACTTTGTTTTACAAATGAAACCTATTAAATATTTTTGATATTCAGAGGTGGCAAAGTACTCATTCTGTATTTAGATGGAAGTACAACTACTTATGTGAAAAAATACTCTTGTAAAAGTAGAAGTACTGATTCAACTCCTTTACTTAAGTAAAAGTTAAAAAAAAAAAAGTACAACTTCTCAGTTGTAATAAAGTACAAAAGTAAAAAGTAAAACTATATTTTTTGCCATGAATGAAACAATACTTATTTAACCAGGCAAAATCATAAAAAATTTGATTTTCTAATTCCACAGTGAGGACAGCACAGAGGTTCTCTGTCCAGATGTTTTACCTTCAGCCCTCTCTTCATCGGTCGTTGCAGACCTACACCTGCATCTGGGCCACATGTGGTCCCTGGTCTGCTAACTGAAAAGGCCCGCATTAGACCAATGACAATGGTCTCAAGATATTGGTTGTGATGTGGCTGAAAATTTGTGACCAACAGACAGGTTGTCAGGAGGTGTAGAAGATTACACTGAAGTTCTTACACCACTATATGTTCAGTTTTTCCTAAGGAGATTGTC
This sequence comes from Fowleria isostigma, assembly GCA_029814645.1. Classification (NCBI taxonomy): domain Eukaryota; kingdom Metazoa; phylum Chordata; class Actinopteri; order Kurtiformes; family Apogonidae; genus Fowleria; species Fowleria isostigma. Next base: position 10,970,924 of record JAPTGZ010000019.1, read on the forward strand.
CTATGTTCACATTTCTACTTTTGTTTTTTCTGTGTGCTGTGCACTGCTGTCTTTTCCTTTCTGTATCATAATGATATGGTCTGTCAACAAATGACAGTGTTAACAGTAAGAGCGTAAATGTGAATCTTGGGGGGAGGGGACTAAAATAACTGTTAAGATATTCAGATACGTACCTTTAAAAACTCAGACTGGCCTGTGGCTTCATCCTCTTTTATGCTGCTGACATACCACATGTGTTTATATATCCATACATGCTGATTTGACAGACAGTTTTGATTAAGCATCTTCCACTCATTTTTTGCATAGATTTAAAGTGGCTGTGATATGGTGAATAACAGATAGTGTTCCGCAATAAACGCACACATGCGTATTTTTACATCACTAACCTGGTCAGCCATCGATGCCGGTATGTCAGCTGTGGCTGCTGATCCTGGAAAACGACTTGTGTGTTTCACATCATGGACAACAGCTCTGGATCTGTCTTGTAACAAGACAGTACTGTTTTTCTGCTCGTGGCATACATTAATTTTTGTGGGCACATGGTGCAGAAACAAACACCTGGTTCCCTTGTTTTCTTACATCAGCTCCCAAAGGGCTTCTGTCTCTTCCCATCTCTTCCACCCAGGCCCAGTGGTAGTTATTTTTAATTCTTTTGTCAACAAGGACATCTTCACCAGGCTTCACACCAAACCTGGAATGAGACTGAGATTCATGAAAAGCCTACATGTCTGGATTGGAAAAAACACTTTGATCGACACGTTTAATATAGTGTCTTTATTTATAGACCTATTTAAGCCCATTTAAGATATGTTTTCCAGATCAAATGCACTGACACCTGGGTAGCTTTTTCTGTTCCAATTTTGGCCCCAATATTTTATTAAAAAAAATTATTAATTTTGGGATGGTTCTGAGAAAGAGTATATTTTTTAGCATTTATCTGAGGTCATCATTAGGTACATCCTGGGGGGAAATATGTCAAAACTTCCCTTTTATTATTGGGTCTAAAAAAAGCTGGCAAAGTGCCCGGTACCAAAATAAATCCAGTTTCTTGGAAAGATCCAAATGTGTATTATAACTTACAAATTACAGCGGATCTACAAGTACACAAAACATTCAGTAACAGGCATCTGCAACTGAAGAATGTAGCGTTCAACCTTCTGCCCTAACCAACATGTTAAGACTCAGTGACACCCATGACTGTCAATATCTTCTGTGTAATTTTTGTACTCTGCAAATTCATCCTGTGGGCTGGATTGAACCCGCTGAAGGGCTGGTTTTAGCCCGTGGGCCATATGGTTGACACCCATTATATGCAGTTTTAAAAAATGACAGGTGACAATAAAACATACGTGACATGTGAAATGTTCTCTCCTAAATCAGGCCACAAAAAAGCATCAGCTTGGGAAACAGCCAGATTTCTGCCAAGAAACGACCATGTGGTGGAACAAGCTATAAATCTGTCATCCTTTCTTACAAATCGACATATCTCAGTTTGAACAAGTTAAACTGAAACACCATAGACTCTAATATGATTAACCGAGCCTTTCACCTCATCTTGCATAAGGTTTTATTTTAAGGTCATTAGTTTTCTTTTTCTGAGACCATTTCCTCTCACAGGTTCATGTTTTGACAAGGTTGTGTTTTTACCACTCAGCCTCACATCCACTACCTCTTGGTTTTGTTTTACTGACTGACATTGACCCAGAGGATCTACAGTAAAGTGAAACTGAAGAAATGCACCGTAAATACTTTTTATACAAAAGGAAGTGTATTATTGTTGGGTTTTTTGTATATCACTAAGCCATTTACATGACCATAAAAATTTGATAACTGGGAGTAATCTGATAATTGCCGTAATCAGATGTGATGAGTTTGCATGCACTTCAGAGATGTGATAATCAAACCTTGGTGTACATGTTTCAGTCCATTAGTTTATTTTTTCAGAGCACGTATGTAAGTTATGACAAATAACGTACACTTCCTGTCATTTTCAAAACATCCGGTCTTGTCTGGTTGACCATGGCAACATCTGCGGTGTCAGTGTTAGCTGTCCTGATATGTACCTAATAAGACATCAAAATAGGTCACATGTTGCTGCTATCCTTTATTTCATTCAATTATTTACTTTTTCCTTAGGCTCACAGTGTCACTGCATAACTTCCATATATATTTATATAACTCCACAAATCGGATAGCAATGGGAGTATTGGTGTGCATGTAAATGAGTTCAATGATAGAAGTCAAATACACACTTTAATTAGTTGAATTCTCCTCCAGTGATCCATTTCTATGGGGTTATTGATCTCCTCCATAAAGACCACAGGACTCTAGCATAACGCCACAATCTGACAACCTCCCAAATGCTTGTTATTGATTCTTGATAGAACATGCTTTGAGATACAGGGACATTGGTCCTATTTTTCATTTCATAAAGTAGCAATTTCTTTTTTTTAAGTCACTCTGGGGCTGAACACACCGAGTGATGAGGTGTGGCAGTTTCATTTAGTCTCATACTTCTTGCAAACAAGTTTCAAGGTATGAAGAACACAAGGGTTTTTTGTTGTTAAAATTTGGTTAAAGATGTTAAATATATTCCCTTTTGGGGACCAATGTGAGGCACCACCAGACTAGTTCAGGATCAGTACCCTCCTCTTCCTCAGCCTCTTGTTGAACTCTACACTGATATCTCTGGGAGCCGTTGTCTTGTGTTGATCCAAAATCTCAGTGTAATTTTCAGTTTTTAATGAAGCATCACAGCGGTGACAATAAACTTTGACCCTAGATTATGACAGGCCCTGGCTTCTGGACTTGTTGGATAGTCCAGAAAAGTCCACAATACTTCTGGGCATATTGAACACAAGGCTTCATTTCCACTCAGTTCAGTCTGAACTGGTGTTTGTGTCTCTAACTCTGCATTGTGGAGCTCCACAGAGGTTCTCCACAGTTAATCCTGGTCCATGTGATTCCATCAGGTCTAGATGAATGATGGCTTTGGATTTGGTGTCATCAGAGGGATCAGAGGTGTTCAACTTAGACTGGAACCCTGATCATTTACTCACTGAAATATCCAAATCCCATCCCATCTTTCTTTGGGAAACATTGTTTTAAACAATTCAGTAATTTTATCCAACATTTGTTATCAAACTGGTAGTCCTTGGTCCATCTAGATGTCTCCTGGAAGCTACTTTTTGTCAAAGTCATGAATACAATCACCTTTTTCAATTCATATCTTTATTTCATTATTTTTACCTCATTGTCATTAACCCATTAAGACCTAGTGCTACTTGTGTGGCAGTTCCCAAATTATTATTTTTTTTCTCTGTTTAACCTTTGTTGAGTGATTTATCAACATTTATTATAATATTATCCTCTTTAGTTTGAATTTTTCAGTAAAAATTTTTCTATAATTTACAAATTATGTAGATGTTCATAAAAGCTCAGAATACAGTTGAGGGTTATTATATCAGAAACAGAAAAAAATGAAGAAAAAGTGACATTTTCAGTACAGATCAATAACTGAATCTAAAAACAAGTGTGTCCATCCACTGTCATTGATCCAACTCCACAGATTTTACTGGTGAATCAATGTTGTAGAAGATGACGGTGTTTCCATAATCACTACGGAGCCTCTGAACGTCCAAATGGGTCATATTTAATGACAATCAAAAGATGAATAACTGCATTATGCCCCAATTATTTATGTGTATTGTTAGAATTAGTGGATCAACATTTTTGAACATTTTAGATCAAATGCTTTTGGCTGATGGTGAATGTTTGGGTCTTCATGGGTTAAACTGCTGCTGTTCAACCTTCAGTGAAATACAAGAGTATATTTAAACATCACTATTTCTTTCTGTTCCAACTTCTTCTAATTTTGTTTGATTAATTAAAAACCACACCTCTTCAGACTTCATATATTTGTGCAATTTCAAGCTGTGTAGCAGTAAAAGTGTCTTTACATTGTCTTGTTTAAGTGGAGTCCATCTTCACATCAAAAACCAAACCATTCCTGTATATCAGCATGGCGATCTCATTGTCCACCTGTTCCAGATCTGTCATTTCTGCTTGTTTGGACCTCGTCAGCATCCGTTCTGTAGAGTCAGGGCTCAAACACTCGTCACCATCGCCTTCTGACATGTCTCGGTCTCTACTTTCATGTTCCTCGTCCTCATCAGACCCGTCGTTCCACCCCCCTTTGAGGACTGTGTTCTCCTCTGCATCCTCAGGAACCGGCTTGGCCTCTGGATGAAGCTGAAACAGCGTCAGCTCATGAACCTCCTCCTTCCTGTCCATCATGGCCTGTTGCAGTTCATACAAACAGAAGAACATCAGGAAAAATATCTAGGATGAATGGTTTTAGTCTGATACATAAAAAATTACAATCTCTAAAATCTCTACTCCATAGGGGCTCAAAACAAACAGAACTTGAGTACTGTATTTTTCAGAGTATAAGTCACACCTGTCAAAAAATGAATCATGAAGAAGAAAAAACATATATAAGTCGCACCGAAGTATAACTCATACCCGTAGGTGTATGTTTGTTAAGTCTATTAGATCCTCTGTCTGCCTCACGACTGTGTTTTAATTATAGACACAGAATTTAGTTAGTTGAATCTAGTTGTATCTGGTGTTGATGAAATGTATGATTCTTGTACAGTAAACGTTAGCCCCGGAAGCGTGCTAATGCTAACAGTGCCAGAGCAGTAACAGGTGCTGATGATTTTTAGCCGGTTAGCTCTTAAATTGTACAGCTTAGATGGGTAGATAGATGTCAACAGGTACAAAAGAGTTCCTCAAATGTTTGATAGAACACCGGGGCATCACCATTCACTCATCAACTAAATAAAGTTAGCGTTATGATCCTAGCAGCCAATTAGCGCAGCTTATCGGTTGGCTGTGCAGCTAATTGAGTCCCCATATCTAGCGTGTCAACCAGTCCCATGCATCTGATGCAAACTGAAAACCATACAACCATAAAATGATGCATGATTGTATTTTCTAATTGCTTTGTGATTAAAAATATTGTTATAATGGAACTTAATGGGACATTTTTGTCTTTAATAACTCAAAGGGTAGTAAATGTTAAATCTATATAACTAATAATGCACCAAAATCAATATTTTGGTTAATGTTTGACATATCCAAGACTAAAAAATAACAAAGAAAAAATTTTACTCCAACATCCCAACATTTGTGAAATGGAAAGTAACGCATTCTTTATGTATTTTTCCTAAAACTATTAGCATCTTGTCACTAAACGGGCATGTAAAGAGTTAAAATCCTTATGATGATTATTTGGTAGTGATGATCAGGACTGATGTTTAAAATATTTGACCCAAAAAAGTAAAAAAATATATTAATTTATAACAATTTTTGGACATTTTTGTCCTGAATGTCTGAAGAGGGTAGTAATATTTTTTCATAGTGTTCCAGTGATCTATTAGAAAAATGTTAATTAGAATTCTAACAGACAAATGAGGAGTAGAAATGTGCCCAAATAGACAAAACTATTCATAGTGTTGCACGAGCATTAATTTACTGCACATTTTCTTTTACTTATTCCTCAATTAAAAAGGTCTATATATAGTAGCCTATTTCTACTTCAAATATTATTTTAAAAATGTCAAAAAGTGTGTGATGGGTAAGAATGTTTAAAATAAAGAGTGTGCGTTCTGTGAAGTTCTGCCAAAGTCATCAGTGTATTGGGTTGTACAGATCTGAAGTGAATTTATTTCCAGCAATGGGTTGGGGGATGATATGTGACTACTAGAGGGAGTAGTGAGTCACTGTGCTGGTCTCCCATGGTGAGGAAAACTAATACCATGGGGCATTTGACCAAAAGCATTAGAAAGTAACCAGATGGGATGAGAACCACTAAGAAACAACTTGTAAGATAAAAGAAAAGAAGTGATGAAAATAAAAGGTGTTGTTTCTCCACTGGACAAGCTGCCAATGAAAACAATGGAGTTTGATGCAGCGTTTCTTCTACACGTTTGAGTTTGATTATGAGTCCACACTCTCACAACATTAACATTCAATCTGGCAAGGGAGTGCTTCGGAACAGAGGAGAAGAAAGGTAAAGTCAAGTCTGCATTCCAGCCAAGCAGAAGAGAAAGGGAAATCCACCAGTTGAGGGGTGAAATCAAAACACTCAGCAAGGGCTTCAGAAGAGGCCCAATGGAGGAGAGGAAAGGTTTTAGGGACCTGACAAGTCATCTTTGAGAACGCCTCTATAGACTATGAAGAGCGGAAGGCATTCAGAAAAAGAGGAAGGAGAGGTCGAACAAGAGAGAACAGTTCACCAAAGACCCTTTCTGATTCACCAGAACACTGCTGGGTGAAGCAAAATCTGGAAGGCTGACCAGCTCCAGAGAAGAAGTAGAGGCATTCTTGAAGGAGACCCACGACACTTTCAGAAACCAGGCCCTGGATTTCATACCATGTAGTGACAGCGCCAAGAGCCCGAAAAAAGAATTTAGCATCAGTGAACCTTGCTGGAAGGAAGTCCAAAGCGTTGTGAAGAAGGCTAGAACAGGGTCTTCCCCTGGCCCAAGCAGTATACCTTATAAGATGTATAAGAAATGCCTGATGCTCCTTCAGAGGCTTTGGAAACTGTTCCAGAGAATCGGGAAAAAGGGCACCATCCCATCATGCTGGAATAGGGCATAGGGCTGCTGTGTGCCAAAGGAAGAGAATGCTTCAACCGTCTAGCAATTCAGGACAATCTCTCTACTAAGTGTAAAGAATAAGACCTTCTTCTCTGTACTGGCCCAGAGGATGACCTCATTCATGACTGAGAATGGATACACCAACACCACTATCTAGAAAGGTAGAATTCCAGGCTTTTCAGGATGTCTGGAACACACTGGAATTCTCAGCCAGATGGTCTAGGAGGCCAAAGCCAGGAAAGGCAACCTGACTGTTGTCTGGCTGGATTTGGCCAATGCCTATGGGTCAATCTGTCACGCCCGTATCCGTGCAGCATTAGAACATTATCACATCCCAAAGCATACCAAAGGAATGATCACCAGCTACTTTGGCGGAATCCAGCTATGATTCAAGACAGCCAAATTGACAACCCAGTGGCAAAACCTAGAAAAGGGAATTGTAACTGGCTGCACATCTCCCCCACCCTCTTCATCATGGGAATGAATTTCCTGATAACAGCAGTGGAGAAAAAAGCCTGTGGTCCAAAAATGGAGTCCGGCATCTGACAACCTTCAATAAGAGGTTACATGGATGACCTGACAGTGATGACCACAATCCATGTGGAAGCGAGGTGGGTACTGTCTGTTCTGTACCACATGGCAACGTGGGTCAGACTGAAGTTAGAGTTGAAGAAATCCAGGAGCATGGTGATCAGAAAGGGGAAAGTGACAAATAAGTTCAAGCTGCATGTGCAAGGGGAAGTGATTTCATCAATAGAGGAGAATCCCATCAAGTGCCTCAGAAAGAGGTATGATAATTTACATACCGAAAGAAATTAGATCGCCAGTACAGAGAAGCAGACGAAAGAGTGGTTGAGGAAGATTGAAAAATCAGGGCTCCCAGGTAAGTATAAGGCATGGCTCTATCGACATGGTCTGTTGCCAAGACCCATGTGGCTACTGACTGTATGAGGTCCCTCTGACAAGTGTAGAAGGAGTTCATTCATTCATTCATTCATTCATTTGCCATACCTGCTTTATCCTCATTAGGGTCACGGGGGTCGCATGGAGCCTATCCCAGCTACTTAAGGGCGAAGGCGGGGTACACCCTGGACATTTGTTTGTCTCTATGTCAGCCCTGTGTAGAAGGAGTTCAGAGAAAAATTAATAAGTACCTCTGGAAATGGCTGGGAATCCCTCCAAGCTTCACTGCAGTATGCCTCTACATAAGATCAGGCCAACTCCAGCTTCCTCTGTCACCCGTGGTTGAGGAATTTAAGGTCGCTAAGTGCAGAGTTGTAATGACATACAGTATAAAGACTCCCAGGATGAACAAGTCAGGTGCGCAGGCGTCATCACAAGATCAGGACACAAGTGGGCAACAGAGTTATTCATTGCACAAGCTGAAAATATGCTGAGGCTATGGGACATCATTGGAGCACCATACACAGGAAGACAGGGTCTTGGAACTTTCCATTTCCAGCAATGGTGGATGGAAGGCAGGCACACCAGAGAGGAGAGCCACGATCGAGGAGTAGGTACAGAACCTGGAGGAAGAAGGATGAAGGTCAAAAGCAGTAGAACGATCTTCCCAGGGAGCCCGGACCAAATAGGATCTCCCCAAGAGGAAGATCACTTGGGCAGACCTATGGAGACTGAAGCCTTTCTGTATCTCGTCTGCTGAGAGCAGTATGATACTCTCCCAACCCCAGCAAATCTGCATAAGTGGGGAATGAGAGAGAACCCTTTGTGCAAGCTTTGTGGGGAGAAAGGCACTATGGCACACATATTGTCTGGACATAAAACTGCACTCACCCAAGGGAGGTACAGGCATGACACTGGCTGACAACTTGGAGCAGGAGAGAAGGAAAAAACAGCAACCACCCCAGAAGAAATCAATCCAGTTCATAAGGGAGAGAGGGAAAGCCACTAATTGCAGTAGCACCACAGAACAGCCTACTACAAAAGGCCACATCATGGAAGATAAAGGTCGACCTGGGAGGAAGGCTGCAGTTCCCCCAGATTGTCCAGACAACCCTGCGGCCAGATGTAGTGCTGTGGTCAGAAGAGGCAAAGAAGATCATCGTGATTGAACTGACAGTCCCATGGGAAGAGGGGTGTGAGCAGGCTTTTGAGAGGAAGAGCACGAAATATCAGGACCTGCAGCAAGGTTGTACGGGAAAAAGGTGGCAGGCATGGCTGTGATTGGTGTGATAGGGAAACAGAGGAAGTAAACAGCCCGCAGGATGGGGGAGAAAGAGCTTCTTGTTGGTTATGGAACCGGAGGGAGGAGTATAGTTGGAAACTGAGAGGAGTAAATGGGCAGTGATTTGGTCACCACTGCCGACCCACCATTGTGTTGCAGTCAAGGTCGAAACACCCAATGAACGATGGGTACCACCTGATGACATCAACTCCTTCTGGCCAAGGCTACTTTCACCCAAGGTGAATGAACAGAAAGCATCATTAGATGTATTTGTTATGATGAGGCTTATGACGGTATAAATCAAACACATTTTGCTGATAAAACTTTTAAGTTTTTAAAGCAAAACATTTACATGCAGTGGTGCATTTCACACTGTCTGTTTTTGTATTTTCATTTCATGGAACAATGTGGATGTTATTATAATAAATCTGGGGTCATTTTTCATCAGTAATCAGCTGACATTTGTTTGATGTAAACCGACTTCACAGATTTACTGTTACACACAGTTTACTAGGTTCAGAGTTCTGCTTTTCTGCCCACATTAAAAGTCTGTGGTTCTGTCACTTTTCAACAGCTTCATTAGGGACTTTCCTTGGTTTCATGTACTTCCCTGGAAGAAAAAATCTCTACATGTGACATATCCACTGCATCACACTTTTCTAACCACCTCAGGATGTTACTTTTGTTGACGTCTGTGTTACTGGTGTTTTTTCTGCTTTTATAGGAAGACTATGAATTATTAAACGTTAGTTTTTGTGGGGGGAAAAAATTTTTTGGTGGGTTTACTACCAGAGGGAAAGTGATTTTATCAGTTAATGTCTGAAATTACAAAGACTTTGCAACATCAATCAAACATCAAATTTTTATAATACAGTCACAGAAAAATTATTAGACCACCCTATGTTTTCTTCAATTTCTTGGTCATTTTAATGCCTGGTACAACTACAGGTACAAATATTTGGACACTTATAAAGATAACAAAAAAATATCTCATAGTTTAATTTCAGAGCTGATATCTTGCCATTTTCCATGGTTTTCTTGACAATAACCAAAATCACATAAGTTCTTACATCAATAGCTATGGCAATGGTGTTGTACTGATAAAAACAGTGCTTTTAGACATTTCATATTTTCTTTTCTATTTTAGTTACATGATACACACAGGAGCTAGTACTTGATTGCATAGCCATTGTTTTTGATAACTTTTGATGGTTTGACTGAATATGGTGAGGATCTAAAAAAAACAAAAAACAATTTTGAAACAGACTGCATTTAATTAGAACAGGTATGGCCAACCCTGGTCCTGGAGAGCCACAATCCTGCAGGTTTTAGATGTTTCCCTCTTCCAACACACCTGATTCAAAT
>JAPTGZ010000019.1:10981241-10991477 GCA_029814645.1 Fowleria isostigma
GGACAAAGATAAACATAGAAAGTAACACAATAAACATAATAATAATAATAATAATAATAATAATAATAATAATAATAATAATAATAATAATAATAAACTAAATCAATAAAAAATTTTAAAAATGTTGGGAAATAAATATATAGATAGTATTCTTTAATTATTGTAAAATTCTTCTGTATCAATTAATACAGCAGATAAAAAACAGACCAACACAAAACAGAAACTTATTCCATCAGAAATGAATAAAAATGTCCTGATACTTGTTTAATATATGAAATCTTTTACCTCTTATTATTGGAAGATGATTAAACAACATGTTACTGACCTCTTCAAGATGAAGGTACACATTGTTGAGATGAAAAAGAAGATAAACAGCAACCCAAGACTGAACCATACTGATTTAACAAGAAGAGAAAAAAAAGGCATGAGTTAGATATTGAGTTGTATTTAAAGCCGTCTCAGAGATGGGAGGTGTGTGTATAAACCTCATACCATTCACAAGCGTCTCTGGCAGAGTGGTGATGGTCGCCGTGGCTTTAGGTCCTTCCCCCACCGCCGTCACTCCACACAGGCTCAGGTTATACTTGGACCCCGGTGACAGATTCTCTAGCCGGTATTTACCCAGTGAGACTGATATGTTACAGCACTCTGGTGAAAAAGAGATGGAGTTAAACTCACAAGAAAGACAAAGACAGACGGTGTCACAGGAAAACTCATTGTTCATACTAATAGTTTCATTTTATCACGTGAAAGTCAGAGCGACGTGTACAGTGAAAGTTTCATATCAGAAGGTGTTGAAATATTGACAAGGATCATTCTTTTTGTCTTGCAGAAGCTTTGGCTGTGCACAGTGGTAGAGGAAGTAAAAGTACCACAAGAACTAGAACACAAGAATAGTTCATTAAAAGTAAAAACACAAGTATTTGCAGCAAAATTAAAGTACTGGAGTGAAACAACTGATTTTTTTCCAGGTGAATGGTAGATTATCAGCTATTACCATTGTTTCTGCTGTAAGTGGAGCTGGTTTGAACTAAATTACATCCGGTAGTGATGTCCTGATCTGGATTTTTTTTTTTTGCTTCTGATCTCATTCCATTTTTTTTAATGATTCGTTTTGCCAGTACCAATCCGATACTTTTTATTATTAAATTTTGAATCCATAACAAACATGAATTTCTGGTATATGGTTAACATCAGAATAGCTCTTCCCAGTATTCAAATGAAATGCAAACAAAGTATTACCCAAAGATTTTTATTATGTTTCAGAACATAACCAACAAGGGATGTAAACAATAAATTGACTACTAATTGTCAATAAGAATTTGCTTGATTAAATTCCAATGATTGTGAATAAATAGCCGCACTGTGAAGGTAATCGTGACAAATTCATGGGGCCCAATGACTACAGAAATTGTGAAAATTTCCTGTATGGTCCACTGTGTAACAAAGGCAGAGAAGGTGGTAGTCAGACATCCAACGCTTGTTAAGTTTCACTTTCACTTTCCACCTGTTGCAGTGGTTACAGCAGTTGAGCACACTAGCACATATATACTTCCCACCCCCAGACTCTTTCTTTATGGTGTCATGGAGTGATGCAAAGTCAGAAATGCCGATTTCTTCTAAATGGACCCTCTTCAGATCCATTTATTTGATTTAATTTCTCTGCAGAAGTTATTTAGTTATTATTCTCCATAAATGTCATTGCTTGGACTGTATTCAATAAATCAATCATTAAGGAATATGACAAGCTTTTTCATGAATATACACAATATTTAGCTTTTATTCTATAGACACTATTGAATGAGAAATACAGGTTCTAAGGAAAATTGCTGCTTATCAATTAATTGTTAATCGATCACAAGGTCAACCAACATGATGATTTAGTCAATAATTTGCATCCCTATAACCCTTGTTTTATTTTGTTTTATAACAGTAAGTCAGGTCATATGAAGAACTAAGTCCAATACAATCCACTATTTGTGGCATATTATTCCTCTTATTATTATTATTTTATTTTATTTTTTTTTTTACTTTTAAAATAAGATTTTAAATCTAAAAATATAAATAATGAAGCAATTGGGGACTTACATTTTAGGAGAGAAGAAAATACAAAGGCCAGATCTATAAATCTGTTCTCAGTTTGTGTATTCTTCCTCTTCTTTTTATTATCATTATTATTATTATTATTACTACTATTATTATTATAAAACTTTTTTTATTTTCTGATACATCATACATACATTTACATCTCATAAACATGTCAACTCTGAGCTGATACATGCTGGGGTTTTTGTAGAACATCACAGGGCAAAACTATATGTTGTATTTTAAAAGCTTTTAATGCCATTTCATGTGTCAAGACTATAATATTTGTCTGAGATGTTGAAGAATACAATGCTTAAGTTCTTCATATTCACACTAAACAGTAAATGACTTCAGTTACTTTTCACTGCTGACTGTACATGAAGCTAACAAACCAAAACGAGTCTCCAGTTGACATCCTCACCTGTTTTCTCTTCCTGAGAGCCGACTCTGACGCTGCACAGACTGTAGTATTTGAGGAAACCCCTCTGGTGATCAGACGGAATCCCCTTCCAGGACAAGTCGACAGAGTGGTGAGTTTCACCAAAAGCATTGAATTCCTCAGGGGGTCGGTCAGGAGCTACAAACAAAACCATACCTTAATACTCAGACCATTAACAAAATGAGACAAATCAGTTAGAGCAAGGATTTAAATCTGATTCTGGGTTAGAATTAGATCAGAAGTGTTTATTTCATTATCATTAGATTTACTGGTAGTTGTTCAGAAACTACAGTATTGGATTAATTTAAGTTTTACGTCGTTACTGTCCCAGAAAAAGACACAAAACAGGACATACACAGAACAATGTACAAACATTAATTCTATTTAAATACAGATGATCTTGATCAGAGCAGATGCAGCTAAATGAGTTGTTCTTCAAAGTCCTGTGTCTGTGTGATTTGACATGATGATTATATATTTTGTCTTACTTTTGCTGTTTTCTGATTGTTACTTGCATACGCGTAAAGTTTCTGCTATCAGCTAATCCACTGATTTGTGTTCATGGAAATGATTCTGACTGGAAACAAACTGACCCTGATTTATCAGGTTAGTGGACATTTATAGCTATAAATTTAACGGTAAATCTATGGTGTAGAAAGGAAGATGCATTACTTTAAATCAAATTTAACTAAATGGGTGCACTGTGAGTTCTTATTCAAAAAACACAGCAAAACTATTGGTTGAATTCATACTAAATGAGGTCTACAGACTGCCAGTGACCCAGAATAAATGCCATTACATTTTGGGGAGAGTAGGTCAATGGTCAAATTTCTAATGAATTTTTAAAATCTTTTTTTCCCAGTTACTTATAATAGATACAAATTTAAATGTCTGTAAAATCATCAATTTAGTTTCAATTTACTTCAAACTTGACATATATATAGAGGCAGTTGATATACGTCACTCTGACATAAAGCTAAAGCATATGTATTTTTTCACATTTTTGCGTAAACTTAAAAAAAATAAACAATCTCACCATTTACCTAGCATTGTGGTACTCTGCCATTATAAAGGATAGTGAAATCAATCAAATAAATAAAAATAAAAAAATCCATAATAAATTTATAATTTCTATTTAACTCATTCTGAATTATTTTTTTTTAATTTGTTTTAATAAATGAATGTAATACATTGAGAAACTGATTAAACTTACTGTGGGGTAACATTTTGAGCTCTGGGGTGAAAGTTATAGTCTGTGACCTTAAAATAACATCAAGTAAATAATAGCAAAACATAAAAATCATAAAAAAAATATATATATACTGTCCATTTATTTTTTCAACCTCATGAACATTATAACAACACAAGGGTGTATGATAATCTACAATACATGTGAGGGGTGAGGTTTGTGGTGCCTGGCACCACTTGTTTGTGTTTTGAACTATTCTTCATGATGACTAAAAAAGTTAAAACAACAATAACCCTGTTTGACTGTAGGTTATGATTATATTATGATAATCCTAACTGTTGATCTGTAAGGACAATGATCATGGTGTCATTTTACTGTGATACACATATTTAACACAATCACTGCTCAGCCCTAGTGATGACCATGTGTGTTTGGGTGAAACCAGAGCAGTGTCACGAAAAGACACTTACCATCTTCTTTGTGATAGAAGTGGCACATTTTTACTGTTTGAGGCTTCCCTTTGACACAACTGTGTTCAAAGTAAAGATATCGAACATAGTCCTTCATTACTGCAACAGAAACACAAAGACAGAAACTTTCATAGTTTGAGTTTAACTGGAGACACATTTTTGCAAATTGAGTTGCAACTTTAAATGCACAAAATGGGATTTAGGGTGAATTAGTCCTTTAAAAAATAAACCTAAGGAATCGGATCAATAAGCAAAATCAAAAATGGAATCAAAATTGTTAAATTTTTATCAATTCCCATCCCATCTTCTACTCATGTTTTCTGCTTCATTACAATGATTGTGATTTGTCAGTAAAACTTTACTAAACTAACAAACATAAAACAAACATCAGAAACAGTTGGCTGATAACAAAAGATATATTTTCCTAATATGCAGTACTTTCCTTAAATGTATCTCAGATTTTACTGGAGAAAATGACTCACCCATTCTCCCTATGCTCTGATATTTCCTTACTTTTACTTTCGTTTTTATGATTGATCTTTTCCTCTTTGTAATACAGTGAATCCATGTAAAAAGCATTTAAACGTATTCTGAGCTGAACTTACATCCTTTTATGTGTTCCCTTCTTTTCTTCCCGCTTTTGGGCTTTAAACGCAGACTTTCTGGGCTCACTTCTCCGTTGTGCATCTCAAACCATTCATGGCAGCCTTTGCTCAGTTCTTTGGTTGGCGAACAAGCTGCCGGTAGAAAAGAAATCAGACTTAGAGGAGTAATATTTTCCTTTTTTGGAATGGAATTTTGCATTTTAAAACATCTCCTTGTGATCTACATAAACTGTAAATGCTATAATTGGGTCTGAATTCTTCATTAATTCAACTCCACAGGGCCATCTTCAAACCCATTTCTGAGTAATGAGAATAGACAGGGGGTTTTGAGCACTGGCCCTTTAAATACAATGAGCCATTTCACACCCCACCCCCTCCAGGAGGTTGACTGCACTGTTCAGCCATCTTTGTAGTTTTCAAGATACAGTACACTGGTCTGGTTATAACAAATGTTTTTGGAAATTCTAATTTTGAATTAATAATGGTAACAACGGCAAACGGTGTCCTTCAGCCTCATAGTTCTGAGTCTGAGTCTGACCTGGAGGAGGACAAAAAAGAAGAATCAGTAAGAACCACCACTTCTGATGATAACTTTACCACAGTCATTCTCAAGTCTGAGAGTGAACTGGAAAATCTGACCAATTGAAACCGAAAAAGGTGAGTTTCAGCATAATTTACCTTCTATAATTTGTGACACAGTATCTAAAAAGTTAGTCTAAATATTCTTTAGATGTGTTGAAAACCAAGCCAGAAATTAGCGAATGAACTAGCTTGGCATCAAGCGCTGCCACTAAAAATACCTGGAAATCTCTTCAAAATCACAGAAATTATGATCATAATCACACCAGATAGTTAACCTCCTAAGACCCTCTGCCCTCATACGTGGACAAGAGTTTCACAACTTTAAACAAACAAAACAAAACAAAAAAAAAAAACTGTCCACTGCAAAGGATAAGCCATTGAAATGTTTTTAAAATGCCTCTGAAAAAATTGTTGCATCATGATGTTTGCAATATAAATAATTATTTCATTTTAAAAGGCATGTTAGGGCTGATAATGATGCAAAATGTTACGGCGATGCATAATGTTACAATTAAAAAAGAAAAAACTCATTATGTTATAACTGATCAATAATGTTACAAATTATAAATTGTTGACTCATAATGTTATAAAATTATTACACTATGTGAAGGATTTTTCTTGCCCAATTTATAATGTAACAGCTGACACAAAATGTTATAAATTATAACATTACGCGCAAAAAGTTGTTACATTACACTCTCAGCTTGTTGACCAGTTATACTGTTAGGAATTTTTATAACTTTTTTTGGTAACATTATACGTCGTTGTAACATTATCAGCTCTAACAAGGTCAAAACTCAGAAACCTGTGGCTTTCCTGGGTCTCAGGAGGTTAAGGTGTTATAGGTCTAGATATGTCTTTCCTAGGTGGATGTATAGAAATATTAGGTGTAAATATGCTTTCGATTGGTTTAAAACTGAACTGAGAATTAGTCGTATGGACTACAACTGCCGCTGCTGATGGGAGACTCAAAAAGATGTTTGTCGGAAGTCTTGACTTTGAATATGTGCAAATTTTTGCAACGTAAGTACTGATAAAAGGCAACATATTAAGCAGAAATTTAAACGGGTTGTAGAAATCCTCTCGATTCCTGCTAAAATGAATAAAAAAATAGATCTGCAACATCTGGATGGTTCAAACTCAAACTTAATGAACTATTAAGGTCCACAAATGCACAAATAATTGTCCAAAAGGCTAAGAAAAGTGGGTTTAGCAAAATATGACCCCTCTAAGTGTCAATTTACTTGACAAAATCTGTGAAGCACACAAACACCCAGACACTGTGTCCTACATTGTATGTGGTGTTCAGGTACAGGCTTCAGCTGGATGACGGTCGGAGGAGATGGTCCTGCTTTGTTTATAGCTGTGATGGAGATGTTGACGGCGGAGTAGGATACAGAGGTAGTGTGTCTTGTGTTGTGGGTGTTGGTTTGATGTCTCCCCTTCCTACATGGACACCCTTGACGTGACTGAGTGTCTGTTAGGATATAAGTCACTCCTCCGACTACAGATGCAGGAGGTGGTGGCTGAAGAGCAGACAAACACAAGAAAAGAAAGAAAAGAAAGACAAGTGGCACGTTAGTCCTGTTTAAATCCTATTTTGCAATACTCACAGATCATGCAACTTGTTTTGTGTTGGGTTTTTTTTTTTACATTGTATGCATCCTATATTACCTTAATATATTCTTTATTTATAGTATGTATTTTATCTATCTGTGGTATAGAGATGACCTGTTGTATATTTTCAGTATTTCTTTGTATTTTTGTTTATATATTTTCAGGATAATTTTTATGTATTACTCATTAGATACAGCCTTTCTTTTTTGCACTTTAAGAATCTGCTGCTAAACAGAACAGACCTGCTAAACTGATTTTTATTGTTCTTGTGACAGTGACAATAGAGACCTATTCTATTCTATTCTATTCTATTCTATTCTATTCTATTCTATTCTATTCTATTCTAGCTGGATTTAACTGTCCCAGCTCCTGTGAAATGGAATCATCCACATTTTCTTATAAACGTTGTCACAAAATCATGTTTTCCTATGAATAGAATCTGTACAACAAAATGCCAATCAATTTAATAAACACAAATAAATATATATATAACAAGTAATTTGAACAAAACTGTAGACAAAATATTAATTAAAATCGGTGAGAAAATTAACACGCTTCAGATTGTTGTAAATTCATTCACACCCATGAATGAATGCATAACTGTGAATGTATGTGGCCACTAGAGAGAGTAGTGAGCCACTCTGCTGGCCAAGGCCAAGTTGAGGATGAGAACCAGTCAGAAACAAGTGTCTGAGTCCAAAAAAAAAAAAAAGATAAAAAATTCAAGCTGCTTTCTGCCCTGGACACAGCTCTAAATGTAAAGAATGGAGTTTGATGCATAAATGGCAGCATTTCTTCTACACAATGAGTTTGATTCTTATGAAGGCATAAAGTTATTATGGGATGTTATTATCTTTGCTAAGTTGTCATTTGTTGAACCATGGTTCAGACTAAACTGTGACAGTTCTGACCTTGTTCATTTGATTCTAAACAGATCTTTTGTTCAGTTACTGACAACACAAATGTACAGAAAACAGAGGTGATGAGTGGTTTTAGGCTGTTTCCAGTTGTTTCCAACAGAGCTAAGCCAACAAACTATAATGTAAACTATCAGCTGATGCAGCATGTGAAAAGAAGTCAGTGTTAGATTGTTAAAATAAGCATCTATAAATTTTAGATTGAAGAAAAAAACTCAATAATACAGATGTGTGTAAACAAATAGCTTTATACCATAGTTTGTGACTGATCCAGTCTGTGGATAAATATGGTTGATTTGTTGGTGGTTTTGGTCCTACGTGTGTTCTGGTACCAGACTGACCCCCTGCTTTTCATTGCTGGATTAAGTTTAATATCAATACTACAAACTCTAAACCAAATAGAAGGCAAGATAATGGATTTTTTTGTCATTTTAACACTTAAAATGAAATAAAAATGAAAATTAAAAAAAAAACAAAAAAAAAAACAACTAAAGAGGTGTACTATTGTGTTTTCACAGAAAGTTTCTAACCCAAATGTCAACCACGCTTGTTAAGTGACAAAACTGGGGGTGGGAGTAAATAAGCTCTGTTTCTTCTCACTCCCTTTCAGGCTTCTGGGCTTCAGGGGTGGTATACTAGTGGGGACTCATGTTGTAAAATGATGTGTTATACTGTGTACACACAAAGTGTTATACTGTGTACACACAAAGTTCAGAAATACAATTGTTTTACACTTGCAATGGACACTTCTCTGTGCATGTGTGTTCCTTATGTATATTCTACATGTATAGTTTCTATGTATTTTCATAGGAATAATCTCCCTGTATAATTTAATATGTATAGTTTTATATGTACAATCTACATGTCTACTTGTTTTTTTGTACGTACACTTTCATATGCACATTCTTCATGTATAGTACTGAATGCATAATTCTGCATGTAAATTCTTCATGTACGGTTATTGTGTATACTTGTGAATATAGCATACTCATTTCATTTTTTCTTCTTTTCCTTTTTTTGGCCAATCCTTCCATGTATGTCTGTGTACATGGGTATGAAATAGTACATATGAATAATAGTATACATGACTAATATATGAACAGTATTGACTATTGCACATGTATATGGAATTGCCACTGTACATGGAGTGCACAAGCTTGAAATAAACTAAACTAAACTAAGCTAAACTTAACATTTACATTAATTTACATTCAACACTTTGTATCAATGCAATTACACTAATAAATCTGACAAATCTGTTGAAACCAAACTTTATGCTGAAACCACAAAACAAACAAATGTGCGATTACATTTATGGCTTTATTGACCTTCAATAAGATGTGGTTTCTTTTCCGGATTCTGTATCAGCTCCAGCTTAAGTTTTTGGGTTTTTTTTTAAATTTATTTACGTAATTGCTCTGTTGCTTGTACACTTAAACCTGTACTTTACAAAGTGAGCATCATCCAGACCATGTGTTTTTTGTTACAACATTTTGGTTTGGCCTTTGCTTCGTTTCCCCACCTCCGTGAGGCTAAAAAAAGTGCAGTTTCCTCAAACAAATTTGATCAAAGCTGAGAATGACTCAGTGACAATGATTCAGAAAAATTACTGAAATGAAAAGCCCAAAGAGGAAACACAAAGAATTATGAACTAAAGCCATAATGTAGCACAAAAAGCAGACTGTACAATGTGCACCAAGGTCAACATGAAAGATTCATCTTTATTTGTGGGTTTATTCACTGACCTTTTCTCATTTCTGAATGTGTGATTTGAGTTTTTTATTTTACCTCCCAGCTCAGCGCCACCTTTCGAGTGCCATTCATGAGCTTCACTCTCCAGGTGATGATAGGTTTATGTTCCAGCTCTGTAGTAAAAAAAAATGACGTGAATAAATTATTGAATAAATGGTTCCGTTAAAAAACAAAAGAACATCTGTGACCATTTTTAACTCCTGGAAAAGAAATGATCTTACCATTAAAGTAAAGATGTATCTGGTTAAACTTTGACAACAATAAAAAACAACCTTTTTAATGCTGTGTTGATGTAGATGTACATTTATTTTTGGTAAGATTTTTTTTATTTTTTAAATGTAATTTCGTTTTATTTTTCTGATAGTAAATATAATTACTACAGTTTAACCCCCCCATGTCTAAGTGCCATTGTCATAAATAAACCAGTATCTGACACAACTATGACAAATAGTAGAGCTGGACAAAAGTTTACTGTGCTGCACTCACTTTATGTGTTTATGTATTTATGTGTTTTACTTGTTTTTACCTGTTGTACTGTGTTTGTGATGTGTGTGGGTGTTTTTACCCATAAAGACCCAGT
>JAPTGZ010000019.1:11183571-11195511 GCA_029814645.1 Fowleria isostigma
CTCTGTTCCACTACATCGCGTGCATATGCCTCAATACTAACGAGCTCAAGACCCAACAAATTCATTTCCAACTCTCGTGAGAATCTATTTAGATTGATTTAATCAATTTGTTATTACAGTACTGCCCAATACTTTTATCCATATGGGTCAATAAATAACTGAGGGACTTGTTGAGTTCCCTTTCCAGGGTAACATAGTTGACAGGTATAGTTGACATTTTTGCTGTTTTAAGCCTAAAATCAACATAACCATAACACCACATAGCATTTATACAGAAAGATTTTTCTAAATATTATATATACAATTGAGTAAAATTAAAATTGAAAATTATTTATAAAGATATTGTAATAACACTGTTGACATAATAGTGCAATAAATACAAATTTGACTCACATGCTACTTTATAATAAATAACTAAGAAACAGGAGAAAGAACATATGTTGGAGTCTGTCCAGTGTTTTCTTCAGGAGGAGATGACATCATGTGGAGCAGGTCATGTGATCTAAAATTAACCACTTCCTTAAGAGGTGTTTTTGTAATGAATAACTTAGTTGAAAGTGCTTTCTTGGACACAGTTACAATTTGCTATTTTCCATAAAAATTTTATATATTGCCAAAAAATAAACAGCTGTCATGATTGTCTCAACTTAATAAAAAGAACACTATCAAAACCATTTTGGAATAAGCTCATTTCATTATTGTTTAGCTAATTAGAAGGTGGTTGTTGTGGTAGTTGTGATAGTTGACATTTTGGTATATCTAGTTATTTATTAATTATGTATTAATCATTTATCAAGTGATTGTTTCTGTAATTAAATAATTATGGAATTTTTAAAGACATGATCATAATGAACATAAAAAACATTTTTAATCTGAATTTTTTACTTTTAATAAAGATGTATGCAAGAATCCCATGGATTTCAACAGTCCCTAATTATATATTGACCTATATAGTGTATTTACATAACAGATCTTTGACAAGTTTAGAAAATCTACCAGCTTGAGCAAACTAAGAAAATTTGGCTGCAAAAAAAAAAATAAAAAATTTAATTTATCATCTCTGTGTGGATGAAGTCACATTGAAGGACCTTGACAAACACAGACGCCGATGACTGTTAACGCTTCAATAAACACCGCTCGGTACAAAGTGGGAAAACTGGAGTTATCTTCTCCAAATGCAAATATGGGTGTTACAGCAGTGGCGACGCAGTGTATTTCCCCTGACAGACACTTTCCACTGGCATCGTAACAAACACTGCACAGTCACAGTGTTCTCGTAGCATTTTGCCCAAGGAAACGAACAGGAGAAAAACTGCAGTAAGAAGAGACAAAGCAAAGGAAACACTCCAACACCTGACAAAAATGTGGCCAACAGTACAGGTGTGTTGCAGCAGACGGTGTAGATGTCCATTTGTTTGTGACAGTGGAAGGATTTTCCCTGGGTTTTCAGGCAGCTCAGGCGATGTCTGGGTTTTAGCATTTTCTCCAAGTTTGTGGAAGACTTAGACACATAGGTGGAGTTTTTCAGTAAATATATATATACTGTATATACATCGTTTTGGTCAATTATAATCACTCTACCCATGTACAACAGATAACAACATCTAAAAGCTTAGAAACAAGACCATTAAATTTGTATGTCATTTAGTTTTGATGTTCTCTATATTAATTTGACTTTCAGATAATGCCCAAAAGGACTTGGGTGCAACTTCTAAATATTATAATAGGAGGGAAATCCTGAGCCGGAAACAAAAAGTACAGACGCAGAGAGGAAAATAGAAATGTTAGAGATTAAATAATTAAAAGGTCATGTGTGGGAAGTGTAGATCCATACAGAGAGAACCCGCTTGCCTTCACTGGGTCGACGTGTTTTGTTGCTGCTACTGCGGCTGCGCGGAACTAAACTACCCACAATGCAACACCGCGACAAATTTCCGGAAATGCCCGAACGACCAACCGGCTCTGTTTGTAAAAACGCGGACTTGTTTATGATGGAGTAAATTTCAACATTGTTCACCGTGAGGGAAGAGATTAAGGTGCGTAATCACAGAAAGACTTATGGATTCGTGATACTTAGGATATGACTGGGTAAAGAAAAAAACAAAACCATTTGTAAATAGTGTGTATTATTTGTAGGTGAGTGAATGAATGTTTTATACTATGTCAATGTACTGCAGTAATTATGGACAGTTTAAATGTGTTTTTACATAAAAGAATGTTTTGATTTTTCTCTTTTCTCTTTTTTTTTTTTTTACTAAATATTGTAATGTAATGTATTGTAATGTACTGTTATGTGTTGTATTATGCTGCAGAAAAGCCCAACCAGGGACAGGAGTTGAAAACTAGCTATAAGCTCTATATGCATCATATCAGCTGCAAGCCTGTAACTATGTTTGACTGCATTGTCCCTGGCAAATAAATAAATAAATGTACAGATCTGATGAAAAAATTGGTGATGAAAGTCATATGCAGCTTTAAACATATTTAAAGTGCACAATGAACTGTGCACATGTGATTCGATATGATTTTAAGACAATCTGTAAAGTTGTTCTTCAGATATCACATTCCAAATATAATAGGGATATATTCACCAACAGACAGAGCTTCTTATAAAAATGTGTGGATGGTTTCAACACCACTGACAAGACAGATTTGGTTGTAAAAAGAAAACCCAGAGTGGGGCGCCCCAGTGCTCCACCTGGTGAAACCTGGGCTCCATTCCAGTCCAGACCATTTGCTGCATGTGTTGCCCTCTCTCTGTTCCTGCTGCCTTTCCAATTCATCTTTGTGTCACTTAATAAAGGCTTAAAATGCCTCAAAACTATATTAAAAAGAAAAGAAACATCAATTGTATGGAATTATTGTAGCTAAAGAGAGAATAATGCTGCCCAAAAAAAAGGTATCTCACCATCGCTGCCCTCATGTTGAAGCAACCAATGCATCAAACTACAAAATCAGCCTCCAGAAGTCTTCAGAGTAGTTATTTTTGTTGTTGTTATACTGTTTTTATTACTCTTACAGTGGCATCCTTGGATGATGACTTATTTCCAAACAGATATTCCAATATACAACAAAAATTTAAGTATTTTTTAAACCACAGCATACTGCACAAAAAATAAAACAGTGTTGTTTTTTTCAATATCACGCAGCCCTAACGCTAAACATGCCACAGGAAAAGGATCAATAATTAAAAACATTCCTGTTTGAAGGAGTGATGCAATAAGACAGCCTCTTTGGTTTAAATTTTCTGTGACAAAGTAAAATAAGATCCTTTTATGAAATACAAACTATTAAACTTATTTACTGGTATGTTTTAAAAGTGTAATATTGTTATTCCAAACTCTCACCAGCAGAGGGACGTCTGGTACCAGAACACACTTAGGACCGAAACCACCAACGAATCAATACTATGTACCCACAGACTCTATCAGTCACTGAATAAATATATCTTTATTATGGTGGTATCAAGTTTTCTTTAAACTAAAACTCATAGATGCTTATTTTGACAGTCATTCAAAATAACACTGTGTCTTATAATGTTATTGTGTTGAATCAGCTGATAGTTTACATTATAAGTGGTTATAGATGGTTTGTGTTGTCAAGACAAATTTCCCTAAGGGGCCAATAAACAAACTAAGTAACTAGCTCTTTTAGCTTATTTCTGTTAGCTTAGCTCTGTTTTTATACAATAAATACCCACAGTAAAACCACAAATTACTTCTGTTTTCTGTCTGGTTTGTGTAGTCAGTAGCTGAACAAAATATCTGTTTGAACTCCAACAAACAAGGTCAGAATTGTCACAGTTTTGTCTGAACCATGGATCAAAAAACAGCAACTTAGCAAAATAATAACATCCCAGAATAATTTTATACCTTTGTAAACCTCATAATCAAACTCACCCATATAGAAGAAACACTAACATTTCAGAATCAAACTCCATTCTTTTCATTTAGAGCTGTGTCCAGAGGAGAAAACAACAGCTTCTATTTTTATCACTTCTTTCCTAAAGTAGGGGTCTCGAACTGATTTCAGCTCAGAGGCCACATTCAGCCAAATTTGATCTGAAGTAGGCCACATCAAGAAAATAAGAACATAATTATTTATAAATAATGGCAGCTCCAAACTTGCCTCTACGTTTTAGAGCAAAAGAAGTAAAAGGTATGATGAAAATATTTACATCTACAAACTATCCTTTAAAACAATGTGAAACTGTTCAATTTTAACAATATTATGGCTCAATTTATCTTTTACAGATCACAGTGGACCAACAAAAGACAATCCATTTAATAACAGGCAGAATATTGGTAAACTTGCATTTCAGATATTTCAAAATGTGCGTATTTATTTATTCAGGTTATTTATGTTTTTTGTGAAATGATAGTTTGTTTTAGTGTAAATACAGTAAAATGACATAAAAATGTTTATATTTACACAGAGAAAATCTGGGAGTTGTGAGTATTTCTAGGTTATTATGATTGTATTTTACTGATCTGACCCATTTGAGATTGAATTGGTCTGTACATAGAACCTGAACTGTGTAATTTTTGGATTTCACAAATTCCTCCTGCAGGCTGGACCGGACCCTTTGGCGGGCCGCATTTGGCCCTCGGGCCGCATGTTTGAGACCCCTGTCCTAAAGGTTACTGGTTCTCTACCGAAACTTGGCCCTGGCAAGCAGAGTGACTCACTACTCCCTCTAGTGGTCACATAATATATCTACAATCCAATACGTCAGCATCTTTGGCAGAACTTCGCTGCTCTTTATTCTGAACACTGATAATTTCGTGTAATTTTTTTTTTATATCAGAAAGTAGAACTACATATATTCCCCATTTAAAGAAACTTACTTCACTTATAGGCCAAACAACATGTTTCAATTTACAGAAGTAAAATTTTGGGGTAAAAAATACTTAAATTACTGCTGCGTGACACGAGGATTCAAAGTAAACATTAATTTTTTCCACTTTACGCAAATGTAAAAAACATGCTGTTCTCATAAGACATTGATCTTAAATGAAACATAGGACTTTAGTTATTATGTTAAACTACAATTGTGATCAATGTTGGATAAAAATGTTTGAATGATATGTTTTTATGAACACAAATATGTTGTAACATGAGGACAACACTTTATGTATAGTCGTGTTCGACCTGTGTTTTTTTTATTGTGTTTTTATTAGTTTTGTGTTTTTATTAGTGCATAGTCTGTGTTTTTATTAGTGTATAGTCTGTTTTTAGTATAGTCTTTTATATATATATATATATATCTGTCTTTTGCACTGTATGGCTGGTACCTTACCTTACGTTGCACTTGTTGCAATGGCAATAAAGTGAATCTGAATAAACTTTTATTGAACATATGTATTACAAAAAGTGATATATACAGATAATAGCAGAGCATATGTGACTAATAATAACCTTTCAATATTCTTCTACTGTTGAATAATTAGTTCCTATTCACAAACTAAAAATATCAAAGCTACAAGCAAGAAAAAATATTATTAAAGTTGATAGTTTGGTTTAGTTTAGTTTAGTTCAAGCTTATGCACCCCAGGAACAGTGGTAATTACATAAACATGCACGATGTTCAATACTGTTCATATACATTTCATACTTGTGTACACAGACATATATAGAAGGATTGGCAAAAAAAAGAAAAGAAAAAAGATGAGAATGTGATATGCACAAAGTATGTACAAGAAACATACATGAAGAATCTACATATAGAGTTACTCTATATAGTGTATTTACATATATGTTAGAAGTACACTAAACTTTACATAATCAGTTATATCTTTTTTTCTGTAAGTGATACTGATATTTTATAAAAAGTTACATAAAATAGAGTTTTTAAGGAAAAAAAAATAGCCAATTTGAGAATTAATAGGTGAAATTTTTGCTTGATTTGACCCATATATGTCCTAATAATACTAAAAAAGGAGATGAAATGTAAAGTAACTATCAATAAATCTCCTAAATAAACTCCAGTTTTAATGTACTACCTGCATGTGTTTTATCAGATCTGGCTTTTTTCCACATTGACATACTGCACACGTTTTACTGCACCGCTGACATTTGAGGTAATTCACTGAGCAGCGTCCCTTTCAACTACAGGATGACTAGTCCTTGACTCCGTAGCTTGTTTTAGAGGTTAATGGCTCTGACACGGTAGAAGCTCAACAAGGACCTATAAAAATAATTCCGTGTCTTAGTGACAGATGCTCCGGTGTTAAAATGAAACCGGCACGTGAGGTAACATTTTGAAATCATCCACCTAAGAAAAACACATTTAACAAAGATGGCCAATAAAAAGGAAAATTGGTGTAATAATAGATTTTCTGAGGTAGAACTTGAGGGAAAAACCCACATTGAAGCTTTTATCTGTCATCTACAGCTGCGGGCTCTATGCTAATTCAAGTTTAAGTGCTGTTTTCCAACACGACAGAGCTGCAGATAAGTTACTCTCTCCAAACACTTGAGATTGCGATGAAGCGTGGCGGCTTGATGAGTATTGATTCTGTTTCCCATATGCACTTTTTCCTTCCTTACACACTAACAGAACAACATAAAACACAGGACAAAACTTAACTGAAAAGGAAATGTCACACAGTGTTTCCTGGGTAAAAAAAAAAACAAAAAACGCATAATGTTTTGTACGTTCGGACTGTGTAAAAAGGAGAAAATGATGAGGATTAAAAGGAAGCAAGCCACAAGAGGGCATTAATAACGGAAACATCTAAATCGACCCCGTTGTAAAATTCCCCTGCTTATCATTGACTCACCCTGTGCTATGGCCGACATAGATAATATGTCTAGTTATTAGCTTTAGAAGGAAGCGTTTCCCTTCCTCCCGCTGCTGTACGTTACACTTTCATAGTCCTTTAGCTTTCTCTTGAGGCTGCAGAGTGGTTAATGTGGAGCAATTCCCCACGACCGAGGCTAAAAACAGCATTCCTCACCATGGTCATTGTATTTCTCCTGGCTTTGCTTAGCAACTACAAAAAAAAAAAAAATCAAATCCAGGCCCAGTCAGTGCAGCAGCGACAGCAGATAAAGGACAAGGTGACCAAATGTACTTCAATCCTAGTTTTTCCTTGAGGAATGTAATATCAGTTACAAATGGGAGGAGGTTATTGTCCGCTTTGATTGCAGAGAATGGAGTGTAAAGGAGTGATATTGTTCTTTTTTTTTTTTTTTTTAATGGAATTTCTCACTTTAAAACATTTCTTTGTGGTCAACATAAACTGTAAATGCTATGGTTGGGTCTGAACTCTTCATTAATTCAACTCCACCAGTCCATCTTCAAGTCCATTTCAGAGTAATGACAGTAGACAGGTGGTTTTGAGCATTGGCCTTTTAAATACAATGAGCCATTTCACACCCCGCCCCTCCAGGATATTGACTATGCTTTACAGCCATCTTTGTAGTTTTCAGGATACAGTATGCTGGTCTAGTGATAAATAATGATTTAAAATTAATAATGGCAACAAGGGGAAAATGTTGCCTTCAGCCTCATAGGTCTGACCTGGAGGAGGACAGAGAAGAAGAACCAACAAGAACCAAGACTTCTGATACTAACTTTACCACAGTCATTCTCAAGTCCACTAAGTTAACTTGGAAATCCCTTCAAATGCATTGAAATCACAATCAGACCAGTTAGTTAAGGTGTTAAAGGCCTTGACATGTCTTTCCTAGACAGGTATATAGAAATATTAGGTGTAAATATGCTTTAGATGTGTTTAAAACCGAACCGGAAATTACCAAACAAACGTAGTGTCTACTGTAGCCAGTAAAAATACCTGGAAATCTCTTCAAAATCACTGAAATCATAATCAGACCAGCCACTCAAAGTGTTAAAGATCTCGACATGTCTTTCCTACACAGGTGTGTGGAAACATTAGGTGTAAAAGGTGTAAATATGCTTTAGATGTGTTCAAAACCAAACCGGAAACTGGCAAATGAACTAGCGTAGCGTCTTCTGCAGCCAGTAAAAATAACTGGAAATCTCTTCAAAATCACTAAAATCATAATCAGGCCAGCCAGTTAAGATGTTAAAGAACTTCACATGTCTTTAATGGTGTGTAAAAATATTAGGTGTAAATATGCTTTAGATTGTTTAAAACTGAACTAGAAATTAGCTAGCAAACCAGCGTAGCATTTAGCACCACCAGTAAAAATACCTGGAAATTTCTTCAAAATCACTGAAGTCATCATCAGACCAGCCAGTTAAGGTGTTAAAGGTCTCTACCTGTCTTTGCTAGGTGGGTGTGTAAAAATATTAAATGTTATGGGTGTAAATATGCTTTAGATGTGTTTTAATCGAACAGGAAATTAGCCATATGGACTACAACCACGGCTGGTGATGTCGTACTCTGACAGATGTTCGTCGGAAGTCTTGACCTTGTATGTACGAATGTAGCTACGTAACTACTGATAAAATGAAACAAACAAAGAAGAAATTAAACTGGGTTGTAGAAATCCACTCGATTTCTGCCAAAATTAATATGAAGCTAGAACTACAGCACCTGGAGGGTTCAAATTTAAATTGTATGAAATATTAGGGTCCACAAATGCACCAATAAATGTGCAAAAGGCTACTAAAAGAGGGTTTAGCCAAATATCACCCCTTTAAACACATCAATGAGGCCTGTGTGAAATGTCAGTGGCTCCACATAAGGCAAAACAACACCGGCAGCCTCGGTGTGCTTAGAATATATTAATCTCTGGAGTGTGCATTAACGTTTTCTGCTCCCAGTTTGATAATCTTCACGGCTATAAATGGAAAAAGTGTAAACTTCCAGTGGGCATGAATGGGGATTTAGAAGCCGTTTGCTGGAAGCATGGAGGCATTATGGGTGATATGATTAAGCTATGAAAACTTCGAATCTAGGGCAAGTGATTCACCGCTGGCAAGGCAGATGTTTTATCGCAACTCAGGGAAAAAAAAGTCGGCAACTTCCTGAAACGTATCCTCATTTAACGGTTGTGGAAACATTTCTACACAGAGTAAACGTTACAGATGGAGGCCATGTCCTGAAGGTACATACAGGTGGTGCATTTATTCTGCACTTGGAAAACAAGCCGGGAACAATCAGGTAACAAACAGGCGCCATGTTGTGTGGTCTGGGCTGTAGATCAGAGGGTGTGGCCACACTACTCCGTCACTAAACCAATATTCAACACAGCATGTCGATGTTAGTTTTTCAGCAGAATAAATGCATGCTTCTTCCCTGTTACTGGAGAACAGTTGATCTAAAATACTTCCTCCAGCTATATTGCCCCTCATGCAAGAACATTTCAGATTCATTAACTTGACTTTTTTTTTTAAAGTACTATGGACTTAAACTACTCACAAAAAGTCTAGGCAGGATTCTGACTTAGAGGCGTTCAGTCATAATCCCACAAAGTTAGGGATATTCAGCTTTCAGGTAAAATTTCAAGATGAACCAAAAATGCACTATACCCTTTACAGGTGAACTAAATATGACCTCTAAACTTTTGAAGTCACATGTCCAACAGGTCAATGTTTCAGAACTTTTTGTAGAACTGTCTGTTCTCTTGCAAGGAGTTCAGCAGCAAAATTCACAGTAGGTGTTTGATCCATGAATCGACCAATAAATGTCCTGGTTCACTTAGAATTGGTATTTAAACAGTGCTCTTCATCATGATGTTCACATCTGGACATCGTGAGATTGACACATTAACATTAACATTATTGATATGTCGTCTGAGACAAGAGACATAACAATATGAAAATTTCATATCACGGGTATTGTGACTAAAATTATCAGTTACCATTATTATCACGGTATTGTTGAAATGTGCTCAAAAAGTGTTTATACACACACTAAAATAAGTTGTATTTTGGGGGAAAAAAAGCCCCAAATAAAATAACACACACAATGTACTTTGTTGGCAGAAAAATTAAAATATTAACATGAAAACATCAAACATCCAAACATACACTGAAGATGCTAACTGAAATCAATCCAGCCATGTCTTCATGTCACAGGCGTTTATCATGGAGGGGCAGACACAGGTACATTCTCTATACTCTATGTATTTCATTGGATTTGTGTTCTTAATGATGCTATTGTTGTATCAGTGTTTACTCGTTTATAAACTTATTTTACAAACGATGCCTGGGTGCTTGCTGCCTAGCAGAGATGTTAGCATCACTAGTAATCATGGTTGTTTGTGTCACATAGGTGTATGTTTGTTCAGTTTATTAGATCATCCTTCATCTGCCTCACGACTGTGTTTTTATTACTAGATACAGAATGTTGTCAGTTGAATCTAGTTGTAGCTAGTGTAGTATGATACGTATATGATTCCTGTACAATAAATGTTAGCCCCGGGATGATAGCTTGCTAATGTTAAAGGGGCTGGGATACAGTAGTAGGTGGAAGCTGTAAAGATATTCCTTTATTAGTCCCACAAGGGGAAAATCCAGGGGGCGACCTGGCCATTCAGAGAAACAGATCCCCCCGGCCATTCAGACAGATGGATTACAATGACTCACCGGCGATCTGAGGCTCCGTTAGCTGCTAACCACTGGCTGTCTGGTTTGCAGCCGCTAGCACTGCAGTGCTAATATTAGCCACCATCTGTGAGCTCATAGCCGGGCCACTGCACAGTCGGGCAGAGCCCCGACTCATAGCCCGCAATCCCCAGATCTCCAGAGTGTTGTCCATCCAGGTGCCTTCCGCCATGTTTTAGCGGCCAAAATTACAAACTGCACATGTGCGCCTGGAGTGCCAATGCTTCTCCAGGAAATGAGCAGCATTTGCAGCAAGTGCAGTAATCAAACACGGTTTAATGATAATTAGAATTTGAAACAGTAATACTAACCGTCGGGAATTTTACTGTGGTTTATCGTTAAACGTTACACCCCTTATTGAGACATTGACATTTTTTGTTGTTGTATACCCATCACTGCTGTTGGCTTTTGTTTTAATACATTGTTTGAGATGAGGAAATCAGCATTGCATGCTTCTACTGTAGCATCAACTTTTTGCATTTTCCACAAGTTTCAGCTAAAGCCTAATATTCCTAACTTTTTTGTGAGTAGTGTACATCAGATTCAGCAAACACTCATAAGTTCAGAACACTGTGTAAATAACCCACATAAACATGATGAAATCCACCAGCAGATCAACAGCAATGTGCAAAATATAAAAACAGTGAATGCAGAAACTTCACTGTACAACAACAACGCCAATTTGGCAGATTTTGTCCAATTAAGCTTTTTCCTCTCTATAGGCGCACATTATAGAGAAAAAACTTAACATAGCTTAATGTCTGAAAATAGCCATCAGTCATCACCAGATTATGTAGATAAATAGTAAGTCACTGAAAACCCTTCATCTAATGTCCACTTTTGGTTCTGTAGAAGTCTTTATTTTACTATTACCTGAGTTTTAACACTGACTTGAAAAAATAATAAAAGAAATTGAAGAATGGGAACTATTGTTGTTTGTAATCAGTATGGTTATAAGAAGCAGGAAGTTATTGGTTATCGATATAGTTGGTAAAAAACAATTATCGTGCATCCCTAGAAAAAAGAGCATAATGTCAGTAAATTCAAGTGAGATACAAACATGGGGAAGAATTTCCAAATCAGCAGAGGTCCACAGGTTATGCTAGTCCAGTGCAAATAGGACTATAGTCAATATTTACTAGGACTGCACGATATTGGCAAAACTTGCACAATATGATATGAGTATACAGCATAGCGATAATGACTATATTGCGATATTTCTCATTTACCTAAAGAAATACCAATTTCAGCGACTAAGGAAAAATGTTCCTTAACTATGTTAGAATGATCTGATTGTTTGTATGCTGACTCAATTATTTATAATTTAAGACCAAGTACTGTGCTACTACAATCAGTGACACAATTCTGTGGTAAAACCTGGTGATGCTGTTACCATAGAC
>JAPTGZ010000019.1:11307450-11319418 GCA_029814645.1 Fowleria isostigma
CAGTCATGGTGCTGGAATCGAACCCAGGACCTTCTTGCTGTGAGGCACAAGTGCTAACCACTGCACCACTGTGCCACCCTCTACCAGATTTGTGTGAGAAAAAATATTAGTAAAAATTTCCTGCTGAATATGTGAATATCTTTCCAATTTTACAAAAGAAAAAAAAAAGGATTAAAAATTTTGGTATTTATCAAATCTATCATACAGTATAAATCCTCATTTTCACCAAAGTGACTTTAATAACCCTATGTTATAAGTTCATTCTCAGAAAATTACAACTTTTTTCCTTCTGTAATGTAAAAAAAAAAATTGTCAGGCACTGATACAAATAAATGTATGATTATTACTTTGGTGTGAGTCACAATATGGGGGAACTATCATGCTTGGTGGAGGTCTGCACTCTCCGTTTGCTTTTCTAGTTCTCATAATGTTTTGACTTTTCTGTTAAAGAATTGTGACTTAAAGTGGAACTTGGCAACATTTACTGGTTTGTTCTTCGGTGGTTTTCTTCTTCATTGGTGTTGTAGCATTTTTTTCTGCGGACCTCTCCCGCACTTTCACTGTTGTAAAAACCAACCCTCCCTCTACAAACATGCATTCCATTTTAATGAAGGCGGCAACAAGAGGGCAAAAATACTGATTGCGCACTGTGGCGCAGTGGAATGGAAACTTTAGCCGGACATTTCAGATATTTGTTTTCACTTTACGGAGGAGGTCACAGAACCGGAGCTAGTCTTTAGCGGCTAATGATATAGCAACACAATGCTAACAGCTACAGACATCATCGGTTAATTGTGGGGCAAACGAAGACTCAAAAACACCTCCAGGTCCCCCTGGTGGGATCTGTTCCTCACTAATGGATCCTCTCTGGCCACAGACACATGGACTGGTTGACATGCCAGAGACCAGGGACTCAATTAGCTTCACAGCTAACATATAAGCTGAGGCTATCTGTAGCAGCTATGATGCTAACTTTATTTAGTTGGTGAGTTCATGGTGATGCCCCGGTGTTCAACTGAATGTCTGAGGAATGCTTTTGTACCTGTTTTTTATTTTTATAATAAGAACTTTAGTTGGAATTGCTAATGGACTGTTGTTGTTCCAAGGGTCTGTATCAGAGTCCAGAATGTTGTGTTTTTTGTATTTGTGTATGAGTCCATGGCATTTTCATTTACCCATTTGGGGATGAATAAAGACAATGGCTAGCTTATATTTAGTTAGCCATCGGTATGTAGTTGAAGTTGTGGTTGTGTGATAGTGCTGGAAACGGTGCTGTTTCTGGCAAGAGACAAGATCTTGGACCACAGAGACAAGATCTTAGGTGTACCAGGACAGCTTGAATAAGTTGCAAGTGCCAGAAATAGACTGTAGAGGGGGCAACTGGATGGCGGAGAGCTTCCATTAACCCCAAAACAAGCCATTTTACCATCACAATTGATTCAAAACTGTTTAATTAAGGTAAAAATGTTACCAAGTTCTCCTTTAATAATGCTCTTCTGTGAGAAAAATGACTGTTGTCATTGTTGTTGAATGACTGGATGTTTGAATGGGGGGCTTGTGATATTTACAGTATTGAGATGTTTTGGCTCACTTTTGAAGAACCACATCCGTCTTTATATACCTTCCATGTTTCAATATTCTAGTGTGATTCATCTATGTAGTGGATCTTATTTAGGGTGAACTGAGAACAAATAACACAGGTTCTTTAATCTTCATAGCAATATGTTAATCTACATTATTATACAGCCATTCCTGTTGGAAAATGTCACAGTCTGGGTGTTTTAGTTCATTTTTATGGTCTAAAAGTTTGGACTAAGGTCACAGTCAAGGCTGAGGTTTTTGCTTTTGTATTGGAGACATTTGATTTGCTTATTTTTGCTCTCACACTGCCATTTTGGGAGCACTAAGATATGTTGTTGTCATGTGCTGCATCTCTCTTTACAAATATGATAAGCAAGTTGTTAATTCACCTCATTTTTAACTGAGGTGAGAACCACCACAAAAAGCTTTAGTGTGTTTGTGTTTGTGTGTGGGGTCTGGCTGTGGGACAGTTTGGGGGTTCAGTTAAAGCAACACTCCAACAACATACAGCAGTTTAAATCAGAATCTAAAGAAATGAGGTTAGAACAAGATAAAGATGAAGGCTTTAAAGAAAATGTGTTTTTTTCTTAGTTTACCTTATTTTTCTTTTTTTCCTCTTTTCTTCTTCTTATGTGTGTTTTGTTCTTTGATTTTCATTTACTTTTTACTTTATTTATGACAGTATTCATTAGATATATTTACATATTTTTAAACTGCACATTTTGGTGTTTATAATCTGTTGTGTTTAATTAGTATTAATTTCTCTTGATTGGGTACATTTGTGTCCTGTGCATTAAAGTTAGTTTTGGTGTACTAATGCATGTTTACAGCTAATTTCTCTGATATAATTGCAACCATACAAGTTTAAGTAGTGAAACTGGGGGTTGGGAGAAAATAAGTTTTATTTCTTTTCACTCCCTTTTGGGCTACTAGGGTTGTATTTTCATAGTGAATTGCATATATTTATGTATTATGTATATTGTGTACACATAATATTTACAACAATGTCTCTACTATGTATATTTCTCTATGTAAATTTCTTGATGTATATTTCTCTATGCATAGTTTGTGTAAAATTCTCTATATATGTGGTGTTTGCAATGAATTTTCCATATATGTCTGTGTGCATATGATGAAATGCTTATAATGAGTATTGTACATGGAGTGCACAAGCTCAAAATAAACAATAAAATATAATGAAATGAAATGAACTAATTCCATCACCTGTTTGTTCTTAGCAATAGTAGCTTCCTGTGATCCAAAAAGCAAACCATCCAAAAAGTATTTTCCACACAAGCCATAACTGAGTTTGACTGAGACAAATTCTTTTGGTCCAGAGGAGGTTTCACATCTGTAAATTTCATGCAAACCAAGCTGAGGCATCCAAAAGACTGGATCGTATGAGGTGTGAAACTGGTAAGATGAACATAACACAGATCACTGATCAGACCAGAACAAACCCGCTGAGCAAATGAGCTAATGAGGTCACTTAACTCGTCCATCTCTGAACTGTAGATTACAGCTTTAAGGTGTTTACAGAGGAAAGATGGCAGAGGGAGTGGCCTCAGCCTAATCCTGTTAGAGCATTTGAGTCGTCCAGTAGATTAGGTTAATTTTCTGTCATCCTAAGCACCTTAGCTGACCTGTAGGAAATAACTGGGCGGGAGCAGGGTCCAAAGTCATGGACAAACAGATTGGACTCAGATTTACAAGAGACTGAAGCTGGTTGTTAGGAATATGACCAAATTGTTGTGGCTGCAGAGAGTGTTAGGTTAATGATCTGTCTGAAAATGTAACTTATTGGATGGTTGAGAGCAAAGAATTTATTTTTCCAAAGATCCATCTGCCAACATAATGACAACTGGTCAATAGTAATTATGTTACATCTGAAGCAAAGCAGTTAACTGAACTGTTTTGGAAGCCATTTGGTGTGTCTCCAGCCTTGTTGTTGTTTAGATCTGCCTTCTATCCAGACGTAGGGTGGGGACCCAAACTGACTTGTTATTTAATAAGTTGCTTAAATTGGGTCATTAAATGGAAAAGTAGAACAGCAATGTTAATCAGAATGTATTCACTGAAGTCAAGTAGAGGAAGATTGTTCTTTATCGAGTTCTTCTGCTCTCTTCTTGGGAACCATTGTGTGCAAATTAGCCTTTAAATTGTATTTGTGTCTTACCTGGTGACTGTGTTAAGGCTCCCACACACTGTGCAATTTTAACAATCTTATATGTTCACCGCAAGCCACACAGTACGACATGAATTTGGGTACGACATAAAGTTTGCTGTGTGTAGATTGCAAGATGAAAACACAAACTGAATTGCAGCCTTCGATATACAGTACATGAGATGACATGAATGCACAAGAAAAAAAATGTCATCAGTGTGCGCAATCCATTCATTTTAAAAAAAAATACATACAAGAGTTGCCCTTGTGGCATTCATATATGTGGATGAGAGAGAGAGAGAGAGAGAGAGAGAGAACTTGGAATGTCAATTTTGCAAAGAGAACTTGAAGTACTTGTTAGCATCGGCTAGCATTCAACATTAGCATTTACTGTTGTGGTCTATCCCTGTCAGTGTTGCGCTTGATCAGTATGTCATTTCATGCTCCATTTCTCTTGGTAAGTTAGCAGACGTAGGTCGCAGCAGCAGCCACACTGTGAGATGATCACCACAAATTTCAAACAGTGTCTGAATTTTATCACAGGCTGTCTTTGGTTGGAAGACAATGGCCGTCCTTGAACCTTTATCACAGTGCGAAGTAGGACCACCCATTTAGGGCAAAGACCAAAGACATTGCCAGGATTCTCCCAAGATTGCTATCATTTGTCTGAGACGGACAAAAATCACACAGTGTGTGGGAGCCTTTAGCCAACATTAAGTGCATAGAATTGTCTCTGTATCAGGTAGTGACATGCACTTATTCTATGTTTTAATTGTGGAAGAGCCATTAAAAACAGTGTAGATCAGGGATGTCAAACCATATCAGCCCATCAAAGGTTCCAATCTGGCTCACAGGATGAATATGCCAAGTACAAAAATTACAGAATATATTAACAGTCAAGGAGGTCAAGCTCATTTTAATTCCAAAATTTTAACATTATACCTGTTACTAAATGTTTTGTGTATTTCATTACAGACCACAGTGGATCTACCACTGTACTCCAAAATGCACATGTAAAAATGATGTGGTGAGCTATAATAAAGGTTAAAATTACACTTATTTTTCTTAAGAAATTTCAGGTTGTTCAGATTATTCACATTTTCAGACATTTTCAAAGTTCAATTTTACTTTAAATTTACTTACTTTTTAACTTTTCCTGCACAAAAACAAAGAGACATATTTGGAGTTCTGATTATGTTATTATATCGTTCTATTGGTTGGGCCCACTTGAGGTCATAGGTATGTAGCCCCTGAACTAAAATGAGTTTGATGCCCTTTTGTAGTTTTCATGTCACTTTTACAAATTTGAGTCCTGGGAAACCACTACATGGTCTCTGTTCATATGAAACACAACTGTGAATAAAATGAAACATGTGAGAGGAAAAATCTTACCCTCAACATGAGAGTATAGCCATAAAAAACTAGCAGTTGGCACCAAGCGTCGTCTGGGCAGAAGAGTGTTGAACTTTGGATGTCAGATTGTAAAGATGAATGTCCTGCTCTGACTCCTGCATGTTTTAAAGTTCAGGAAATAAAAGTACTGTTGTTAGTGTAAGAGAATAGTTCAAATATTTAGATTATACTGTGAGTCATACTTTATCAAATCCTATTAATCAAACCCTTACTCTAAGCATAAAACCATTAATAATTCCATGGTCTCCCATTGATATGT
The DNA here is from genome assembly GCA_029814645.1 of Fowleria isostigma. Classification (NCBI taxonomy): domain Eukaryota; kingdom Metazoa; phylum Chordata; class Actinopteri; order Kurtiformes; family Apogonidae; genus Fowleria; species Fowleria isostigma. Next base: position 11,312,868 of record JAPTGZ010000019.1, read on the forward strand.
TTATTATTATGGCCTCATTCAGTGCAGTGAGAGGTTCAAATACTATAAGTCCAGATGACAGCGCTCGTGGTATTTTTCTTTCGTGTGTTCTAAAAGTTTTGTGTCCATACATGTATTATTTCAAGAAATATCTGTGTCTAGGAAACAAGAATGCTGGACGCTGTACACAAACACAAACAGAGCTCTGGTCACATGGTACTATGGTCCATGGTACTATGGCGACGGTGTTTCAAAAAAATGCTAGGGTGGCATTGCAAGATTTTTCCACTCTGGGACCCATTCTCCAAAAATAACGTTTCAGGGCACCAAATATGCCGGTGTCATGTGGAAGAAAGGCTGAAATTATATTAAACTTTTGAGGATTGACATAATTTTGTTGTCGTGTATGGGGCATAAATCTCCATTTGGGTTTAACAAAGCAAATAGTTCAGATCCTTCCATTGAATAATTACTGCTGTAATCAATGTGATCTGGTTGAAACACATTGTTTAACCCTAACTGATGCTGTGTGTCGTTCATTTTTCAAACAACCAGCAGTTTGAAAAAAGCATAAAAATTGCTATTTCAGTGGAAAAGGGTCATGTGGTCTGATGAGTTCCGACTGACCCTGTTCCAGAGTGGTGGTCAATCAGGGTGAGAAGAGAGGTGGATGAAGTGATTACCCATCATGCTTTGTGCCTACAGTACAAGCTGGGTGGGGTCACTATTATAATCTGGGTTGCCTGAGTTGGTCACATTTAGTTTCATAACATTAAGTGACCATAGAAGGAGGTCAGCCGACTACCTGAATATGGTGAATGACAAGTGGATTTTTTCTTTGCTGATGACACTGACATATTCCAAGACGACAACACAAGAATTCATCGGGATCAGCACATCAAAAATTGGTTCAGGAGCAAAAGACAATTTTTTAGTCCAGATCTCAATGAAAATCAGGGATGGTGTGGAAAAGACTTTAAACATTGGTGCAATTGGTGTAATCATTAATGCAAGATCTTAAAAAATGTTTTAGAAATTAATGCAACTATGGACAGAAATAAATGTGGTATTTATTGTGATACTGTGTGAGCATTGTTTGTTACAAATGTTACCACAGTGAGTGTTTCCTATGAAGTCCATTGAAATATTTTGTATTTGACATTTTTGGCCAGTCTGTGTACAATAGAGCATTGAAACAATTATTAGGCCTCGTGTTATTTAATACTATTTGATGTTCTGTTTTTGGAAGATTAATTGTTTGAAGACATCAGATGTTCTTGATCTTGTTGAGAGAATTGAGCTTTTGTTACAATTATTTAATATGGTTTATTTCCTTATTAAATTTATGAGGTAAACATTTTGTTTCCCTTTCACCAGACTCACAGTTACACTCAAAAGAAACTCCTGATAATATTTACCAGTCATATTTATGGCAAATTGTGAGTATTTACTACACGAGAACTGTGGAGCTCTATTTTCTAAATTGTATGTGTTATTAGGAGTTATCTGTGATTATTTCTTCAAAAACATCTGGGTCTTGAAAGTTTGAGTTTCTTCTTATGGTCTTGAAATATTCACTGTATAATTTTTTTTTTTAAATTTCAGACAACATTAATTGCAACACAATAATCACTGATCTTTGGAGGTTATGTAGTCGTGTTTTTTTTTTTTTAAACTCTGGAGCACTTCTGCTTGGCCCACAAACAGAAATGTGTACTCTGTTTTAAACAGAAACCATATATTTACTCATTTATTTATTACATTTATTATATCCTTTTAGATGGAAACAGTTTCCCCTCAGAGAAAAGGAAAAATAAAGTCTGGTGAAGATTATAAAGAGTTCAACAGGCTGAGTGAGAGCAAAGCCAAGCTTTATTTTTCAGGTAAACATTCAATAACGCTGCTTATCTTTACAATAGACACATGGGAAAAAGCTCCTCTGTCGTTACAGTAAATACTTGTATTGACGTTTCTTCAAACAATGGGCTGAAACCTCGCTCAAAGCAACCAAAAGATGGCCGATTTGAATGACAACAACAGACACCAAATGGGAAGTTTCCCACCACCTCTAGCAGGTCCTGGGCGGAGAGGAGGGCAAATATTGATTGGACACCGTGTGTTACTCTGTAGTCACCCCAGCAGATGTTTTTCTTTGGCAGGTTCCTCTGCCCTGTTTATTTTAAATTGCTCCGTCATTCGCTCGAGGTCAAAGGCCTGCGAGTAGAGCGACTGATGCGCGAGGGGGAGAGAGCACGAGGGGAACGACGGGAACGAGGGAGAGCATGATTTTTCCTCTGGCCTCTGGGCCAAAGGGCAAAGGGGCTAATGAGGAAGGAGCAGGGAGTCATGTGTCCCTGCTTGTTACTCCTCAAAGTTAAAGTTTAACCCTAGTTTTCAAATTCCTCGGCGCTTTAACTAATTCAGTTAACGCACTAATAGTCCAACTTTTTCAGGTTGCTAAGTGCTGTATCCTCAAACAACCTACTAAGATGATGTGCCCAAAAACTATTTAGTCAAATATTAACTTGTTGTAATGATTTTTTTTTTCATATTGGCCATTAAAATTTCATATGCAACCTAATATAAGTTTATTTCCTCTAAGTGCGAAATTTGTTAAATATGCAGTTTTAGAAGTCAGATGCATCTAGTAGATTTTCATGAGTTAGATTTTATGTCTTTTCTTTCACTGCAGCCCAACAATGACAAAGTGTACCAGAAAACAGCAACAAATGTATTCTAAAAGTACTGTAAGATTAATTTTACTTAGTTGAGTCACAACATTTTTCTATCAGCACAACAAACTTTTTGAATGGATATTTCTAAAACAAGAGAAACAAGTTTTGGTGTCCATAATGCCGCATGACAGTCTAAAAAAATTATAAATTAACAGTTTACTATAAATTCTCATGTCTGAAATGTTCTTACAGTTGCTGTAGAAGCATAAATGTGAAAGAAAACTAAACAGATATTCATAATGGAGTAGTGCCACACAGCCCACGGAACTACAGCTGGTTAGGCCTGCATTTACATGAGCATTATGAAAATATCACAGTCTTAAAATGTAGGATTTGCATCTTCACTTCTTACTAATAGTCTGGCGTGCCTCTGGGTTGCCATTTAAATGTGGGTTATTATCATACATTTTAAATACTGACCCCTTTTACAATATGTTAAAGAGAGGATGTACAAAAGGTCTACAAAAACTACAGTGTAGTAGTTATTCTGCTTTAATGTGTCATGCAAAAAACTGATCAATAAAAATAGGACCAAGGGTCCTAAATTCCAACAGCATATTGAAAGACAGCAATTGACATTCGTTTGACCTTTCAAGGTCACTCAAGGTCAAAGGTCATGGCACCAAATGAAAGTCCATATGTGACTTCCTATCTATTGTCAATGGTAATAAGATCAATATCTTCAACTGTTTTGAAGTTATAGCACTTTGAAAATGCTCCTACTATAAACCAATGGAGATTTTTTTAAATTCAAAAAATTCAGAAATCAGCATTTCCCAATTATTTGAACAAACTTGGTAGACCTTACCACAAGGAACCTCTGCTATGAATTTCAATTTATTCTGGCGGATGGTTTTGGAGAAGAAGATTCTAGAAAAGTAGGTTACGGATGTACGGACAATAGACAACTGATGCCAATAGTCTATCGGACTATCGGGCTGTTGGACTAAAAACAGGTACATACAGGTTAATTCTCCTGTTCCTGACCATAGTGCCAATGAAAATCTGGAGTTTGTCTCCAAGCGCCTTCAATGGCATCTCACTGCCACGAATGTACACTATATGCTAATGCTACTGTGTGTGTTTAGGGATGGGTTAAATGCAGAGACTGAATTTCCCTACGGGGACAGTAAAGTAAGTTGACCTTTAACCTTTCAAAGTGATGGTATCTTCAAGTTACATCTGCAGCTATTTTTAAAAGTGTCAACATTCAAGTAGACATAACTCTATTCATTCATTCATTTTAAGACCCCTGAACATGTCACCCATTCATTGTAAAGCTGACATACAGAGGAACAACCATTCACCCTCACATTCACACCAATGTGCAAATGTGACACATTAAAACTGTGGTTAAAGAAAGTGTTTCATAGTTAAAGGTATATTCTATGGTAATAGTATAGTTTATTTTTGCAGTATCTTAATATGTACAAACTTTACTTCAAGTAATACATTTGCTTTTCATTATTAATCATTATTATAATGTAACATATCTTTAGATAAGAACAATTATATGTTGAACTTTGTTGGTAGTAACTGTTTTCTGGATACAGCTAAACAGCCAAACCAAAAGCATCTGCTGATCTAAAATGTTTAATAACTTTTGAGCCACTAATTCTATTAGTATAATGAAATAATTGGTGTAAAATGCAGTTTTTCATCTTTTCATGGTCATCTGACTTGACCCATTTGTTCAGAGGCTCTGCAGTGAACATGAAAACACTGTCATCTTCTAAAACACTGATTCATCAGTAAAACCCATGGAGTTGGATCAGTGACAGAAGTTGTAGACACTTGTTTTTGCATTCCGTTAATGATATATATTTTGCTGAAAAACTCACTTTTTCTTCAGTTTTTTTTGTTTTGATATAACCTTTGAATATACTCTGCATTTTCATGAATGTCTACATGACCAATAGGGTAAACATCCCTATTAAGCCAACCAAATCTACTTTTCAGACATTTTTCATACAGTATATACCACCCCAATTTAAGTGAGAACATTTTAGCTAAAATGATAGTCTAATTTCTCATTTGAAGTGAAGTGTCAATAATAAATTTTTACCAATTTTTAATGTTTTTATTGTTTAATTTATCAAAATATATCAAAAGTCTAGCATGGGCTTAATGGGTACTTAATGTACCCTTTAAGCCTATGGATGTTCCAATAAGCCCACTTCATGAGATCATAGGAAGAAAATTCAACTCTATAAATCTTCAAATTCAGTTCTCAAAATTAAATTTCGATTGATGAAGTTGAATTTTCAGTGAGGATTATTAAATCACATTTCAAATTATACCATTCAGATCCAGTTTTTCAATGCAATGATTCAAATTAAACAAAACAAATTCAACTTATGTGATTCAAATTCCACTTTTTTAATGCAATTATTCACATTTGGCAATTCAAGTTCAAATATAAATGATTAAAATTCAGTTTTTGGTGGCACATATTTCAGCCGGTAGAGTTTGGAGCCTGAAGTATTTACATGCGATGTAAATGTGCGGCCTGGTTTGAATAGTTAGTATATTAAAGGTTCAATTAGGCACCGGAATTTTACAAAATAAATGTTGCGTGAAAATACTTTGTGTAACATTCAAATGGCCAAAATTAAAAGGGAGGCCTTTGGAGGTCAGAGGTGTGTGTTCATGTGTAAACAGTGTGTTCAGGTGAGTACACTGGAGGATTGTCTGCTGCTCTCTGATGACTCTGGACTCCTGACGGCGTTGAGAATGCACAGGCTTCACCACAGTCGACTTCACGCTGAGAGCAGCTGCATTCCTGACCCGCAGTTCAAAGAGCAAGGAACGCACACACAAACACACACACACGAGCGTACACAAACACACCCGTTAACCCTGATAAATACAGCGCAGTGACTTATGCGCAAGGGCACCGACGCAGTCTGCCTCAAGAAACACATCTGCAACCTCCGCAACACGCAGCACGAGTACATACTCGCCCCGTAGTCAAAATAGATACGCCGCGAGTCTGTTATTTCATACACAAAGACAAACTTTACGCTCCTGTTCTGATGATGGTGAAAAGTCAAGTGACAAAAGCATGTGAAGGCGGAAAGGTCAAAGGTCAGGCCTCGACAGAGAGAGTCGGTCTCATTGTACAACACTTATCATGAGGACATACTCGAGTAAACAGAGAACACCAGTGGGCTTTGAGAGATGAGCAACAATTTCTCTAATTTTATCAAAATAATGGAGTTAATTTCACTTTCTATTCACAAGACATTTAGCTAAATGTTTTAGGATAAGTGAAAACAGCTGGAGTTTGCAAAGCTCCTCAAACAAAAACATGAAAAATAGGTAAAATAAGAACAGAAGTAGGCACAGAAAAGGTGTTTTTTTCCACAGGTATGCTTTGTTTTGACTGTGTTGAGCCACAGTAAGGCATGAACCTCCCTGTTTGTTGTCAAACAAGCCTTTTTTTGGTGACACACACTTCCATCATATCCAGGTCCTTTATATCTTTGTTACAGTTTCAGTTATCGAAAGCAGGGGTTCCCAAAATGGGGTATGCATACTCCCAGGGGTACTTGGAAGAAGCCCAGGGGGTACTTGAAGTTTTTTAGGGGGAAACATTGGAATAAGTTATCAGGTATCAAAGAAAATAAATAATAAGAATTAATACTGAAATATATTTTAAAAAAAAAAACAATAAACACGTTCATATAATAGTTTTATTGTCAATCATCTTGCTTTGGTAACACTTTAAAAACATTTATATTTTATATTATTAAGAATGAATTTATTTGAGTAGATAAATTATTATTTTTGGTTGATGAGGGATTTCTTTATTGATTAATGACCAATTTATTTATT
>JAPTGZ010000019.1:11520889-11531529 GCA_029814645.1 Fowleria isostigma
AAGACAAAATAAAACAAAATTTAAAAAATAATTTTAAAAAAATTAAATAAGAAATAAAGAAAAAATATAGACAAGGTATTATTATAATTTAAAAATAAACAAATAAATAAAACAACAATAAACAAATAAAATATATGTTTTTTAAATACAAAAAAAAAAAAAGAAAATTTCTGATTTAATCCTAATGGTTGGCCTAATATGGCTTGTGGTCACCTCCACCTATCGCAGCATCTGTTACATTTGAAAAACTGAACCTGATCTAATGGTCGTCAAATCACATCTTTATGGGGAAAAGAGTTAAATTTGAAATAAAGTACAAAGAATGCTGTAAAAATGATGTTACCTTGGAAACCTGGCAGCCTGGAGTACCAACAGCCCCAGAGCAGCAGCTGTAACTGGTCTCCCAACCTCCAGAGACTGAAACGACGCCAGAAAAACACAGATTTAAAGGAAAATTCAAAGAAACAAACAGATTAGATGAGAAAACCAGAACATGCAGACATAATAGTACTGCTATTACCTCCATATAACACCAAACCCACCTTTATATCGGCGTAAACGACCCCAGTGAAAGCTACACTCCTCTTTCCGTATGCAGTTTCCATTTACGTTGATCTTATATTCGGCTCCACATCGACAGCAGATCTTGATGAACGCTGGAATCAAATACCAGACATTGTTAGACTCTGACAGTTGAGTTTCAGTCAGATGCTGGTGGTGTCGTACAGGTGCTTACGGTCTGGGATCATCTTCTTCTCTGGTTGGTTGTAGATGATGGCTTTTCCCGAGACGTCTGGGTTTGGTCGTGGGTATCCGTGTTCCTGGAGCTGATCCTCGGTCATCAGGTACGACTTCATCTTCCTGTACAACGTGGCTCCTGTACCATATAAAACCAAACCCACTGTGTAAGCACTCATGTAATAAGAGCGACAAATTACATACATTATAATTTACTTTATTTTTATTGTTTTTAATTTTGCACAGAATAAACATTTAGGATACATTGACCATAAAAAGGCAAATTTTGTGACTAAAAATTGGTTTTAGTAATGTGACAAAGAAGTGAAAATTGTCCTTTTTTCCCTTTTATCTTGACACTGCTTGACTTGAGTCTTTAATTTATGGGTCAGTCTTCATCTCAAATATTTGTATTTGTATTTGTAATTGTAGATGGCTCTAATCATCTTATAATACATATAAGACCAAAATAGGACCATGTATAGACCTTATCTCACCAGCATGTTCTATCAAGAATCAATATCAAGTTGAATGTGTGACATTGACAGGTTCTATGTCTCTGTGAGAGGCCCGTGGTCTGAATACAGGAGATCAATCTGCCAATAGAAGTGAGCAGTGCTTTCACTGGAGGAGAACTCAACTAATTCAGACACAGTCCATATATGACTTCTATCAGTCATCAATAGTAACTGTGTTGATACCTCTAACCATTTACATGTTCTAAGCCATCACAATATGGGCTGTTATAAGTAGGGATGGAAATTGCAGTGGCCTGATTCCTTGGAATCATTTGTCTGTCTGCTTAACAATTCTGCTTATCGATCCCACTCTCGTTGCGCATGCGCGATGATGTCACACGCAGACTGCATTGTTTTGGCTCAGAACGCAGCCGCCATGGTGTCCAGGCAGAAACTCTCTGAAGTCTGTATTACAGGTGGACTGTATTTGATACGATACTTAGCCATGCTTGTGTGCAACAGCTCTCCAGTACCGGAGCTCTATCCACAGCTCCGTGCCACCTGTACCGTGGCAGTTCCAATGTAATTGATAGGAAATAGGATCAGGATCAGTAGGTAAATCACACTATGTATCAGTATATTTGTCAGATCCACTGTAAACTCTGATCTACCACAGCTTCAACAAACACTTCAACATGTATTTTACTGGAACAGAACCAGAACTGGACCAGATGTCATCTGGTATTATTAGTTGTGCATACCCTGTTATATTTTCTGTGCAGAGATGGAAATATAAAAGACAGTTAATGCAAACAAACCTGTTTGTATTATTATTCTCTCACCCAATGAGAATCGATAAGGAATTGGATCAATAAGCAGAATCGATAATGGAATTGGAATTTTAAATTCTTATCAATTCCCATCCCTAATTATAAGCCAAGGCACATTTTTGATATTTCAAAAATTTGAATTTTTTTTTTAAATTTCACATTTGTTGAAATGTAGACACCAGTGACCTTGAGTTTCACTCTTGAAAGTGACTCAAGGTCAGAGGTCATGAACCTAAATGAAAGTCCATATATGATCTATCAGTGCTCAGTCATAACTGTATTAATATCTGCAACCATTTCCATGTTATAACCCAGCAAAATATGACCCATAATAAATGAAGACAAACTTTTAATATTCCCAAAATTTATCAAAATTCCAAAAATCCAAATTTCTCAAAACCTATGAGTAAACTTTGTAGAAATAATCCCAAGGAAGCTACATATAATATTTGAAATTAATCTGACCAGTAGCTCCAACCAGAGACGATGTTTAAAGAAATTACTGATGATAAAGACAACAGCGTGCTGTCCTGAAGAATGTGATGTTAAAGTTTACGTACCACCTGAATCATTCACAAAACACTGTCATTTTATTGTTGTCTAATTCTACATAGAATGATGTATGTTTTCATTCATTCATTAATTTTCTGAACCAGCTTTATCCTCACTAGGGTGACGGATGATGTATGTTTTGTAATAGAAAAATGAAAGTACATCCTTGTTTAACAGTATAACCATGTTTGAACACCAACACACTGTTGAATACATGTGAAGTCAGTTACTCAGCCACAACCTTGAACTGCTTACCACTGTTTCAAGATACACTTTATCATCCCAGAGAGAATACTTCATTGTGTATGCGGCCTTGACTATAAACACGCAGACTGACTCCCACTGACATGTGTCTCTGCACCATGAAGTCACAAAGGGAGGTGCTGGGATGTTTTTTCTTTTTTCCTCCACCAGTATATTAGAATCTGTCTCCCTTCAGTACACTCTTTTCAGACATACCTGCTGTACTCTGTTTGACTGTACCTGTAAAACTCAGAACGACAACGACCGTTCAAGACCGTTTTCTTTTCACCCTCAGATGAGCAGAAAATGACATTTTTTCCATGACAGTTTACTGATATGACTGCCTCTTGAAAGTATAGACATTCTTTTATTCTCTCTCTCTCTGGGGTGAGAGTAAATAAGCTCTGCTTCTTCTCACTCCCTTTCGGGCTTCTGGGCTTCAGGGGTGGTATACTAGTGGGGACTCCTGCTGTAGAATATGTTATACATGCTGTGTACACACAATGTTTGGCAATATAACTGCTTTATCTATGTACACTTATAATGGACACCTCTCTGTATATGCTCCTTGTGTAGTTTTTTTACATGTACAATTTCTGTGCATTTCTACAAGAAAAATTTTTCTGTATAATTCACTGGGTATAGTTTTATATGCAAGTTCTACAAGACTGCTTGTTGTTTTTTTTTTGTACATGTGTGCATTCTTTCCATGTATGTCTGTATACACATATGAGATGTATATGAACAGTACTGATTGTTGTACATGTATATGAAATTGCCGCTGTACATGGAGTGCATGAGCTTGAAATAAACTAAACTCTATATCTCTCTCTATCCATCTATATCTCTCTATCTCTCTATCAAACACTGGCCTATCAACTAGTTAACTAAGAACAAGAGCAGAACATTGTACATATTGATAGATGACAAACATATAAGAACAAAACTGCTTCTCCTAAATAGACAATAAGTTAATTCAATCCAAATATTCACTGTATTTTGCTAAAAATCAGAGAATGGAAGTAGTCTACATTTCAGCGGGTTATAACCAACTATAATATTTTGGTGTTTTGAATTGATTGCTTCATCGGCTGCTCAGTCGGTAGAAGTTCCGTCTGACTTCTGGTCATGAGGCAGGTAGTTTACTGTAAACACGACTTGAGGGAAGTCAGGCGGCTTTTTGAACAGCGTCACTATTCTTTGTTTTATTTGTTTTTCCCTCCATGTGACTCAGCACATCCACGGCCTGTTCCAAGAGGCCGGTCGGGTGTGAACTCTTGAGTTTGTGAACGTTGAAATGAGGGAAACTCAACGCTGACAGCTTTATTTCCTCGTTGAAACAGATCACATCCAATTTTCAGCGGTGCACAAATGGAAAAGTAAAGGTCACTGTGTTTAGAGGCAGATGCTGATTTCCCTCTGATGCTGATGGAAAATGGTAAATGCTGTTGTAATTAAAGCGTGGACGCATATCAACAAATTGCAGACAGACCCCATCATAACAAAACAAATGAGTGATGAAGTAAAATTAAGCCCTAAACTCCCAAATATCCACCAGCAATCAAAAGTATCTACTTATCTAAGAAATGTAATAACTGTTCATCCACTAATCTTATCAATCCATGTAAATAATTGGTGTAAAATGTAGTTATTCATCTTGTCATGGTCATTAGATATGACCCATTTGGATGTTCAGAGACTCTGTAGTTACCATGGAAACTCTCATCTTCTACAACATTGCTTAATAATGCAACATTGCTAATAATTATAATGACTTAGATTTATATAACGCTTTTCTATATCTATTAAGGCATACTCAAAGCACGTACAATGGATCCATTATTCATTCACTCTCACATTCTCACTGATGGAAGCGAGGCTGCCAATCCATGCCTACGGCCCCTCCAACCACCACTGAACATTCATACACATTTATATACCATATCACTTACGAAATTCAGATGTAGAGAATAATTTACAAGTTGTCAAAGGTTGATAAAGAGAATGGAACAACAATGAAAATAAATAGTCCGATTAGGTTAATTCTGACAATAAACCTATATAAATGAAAATAAATTATAATTGCAGCCCTACGTGTTTGTTTGCCATAAAGAGTAAAGGGATTTTAACTTTGGATGTCACTTCCTGTGGTTGAGTGCAGATGGTTTTTCAAATCCCTCTGAGCGCAGCTGTGAAGATACAGTTCAAATCAACTGGATCTGAGACGTCAAAGGTTGGAGGGAGGAAGTTTTGGAGATACTGAAGGAGAGAGGAAGAGTTGATCCCTAAAACTGGCTGTTTCACTCGCAGAAAGAAGAGTTTTGGGTGAAACAGGAGCTGGAGGTTAGCCGGTGGTTAACTGTTACTTAGCAACTGTACACACCAGGCATGTTGTAGCAACATGGCTGGAAAAAATAAAGCAGACAGCAAGAGCAGCAGTGGTGGGGGGGTGGAATCAATGAATTACGAATATTGATTGAAGACCTTGCAGAGATACTTAATGAGCGTCTCACAAACCAAGCGGAGTTGCTCAATCAACATGAAGCATGAGTGGCAGTGCAGATACAAATGGGAGCGGAGGAGTTTAAGAAGACACAAGATGAGTTGATGAGGTTGGTGGAGGGCCTGAGAGCTGAACAAGGGTCATTGAACTAGAGAAAGGGAATCATGACATGGATCAAAATGCACGTATGAAGGTTGTGATAATCATTGGACTGCTAATTAAGCCCCGGACTTATGCAAGAGCAGTAGACTCTCGGGAGGAGGAAGGTGAACCGAGCCAAGGAACAGCTAAGGCAGCGGAGGATAACAGAGGACGACGAGGACAGGAGGGGTGTCAGCATAAACCAAGACGCGATCAATGCCTGCTTCAAGCTGCCTAGGAGGGAGAATGCGGCAGATACGTCAGTGGCAGGTGCATTACCGGCTATTATGTTGAGGTTCAATGACATGACAGCCAAGGAAATGCTGCTGAAGCAACACAACTGCAGAGTGTTCATCAAGATGAATGGGACACCGGACGAATCCAGGGCGCTGATCATCAAGGAGGAGGAGGAACTGAACCAATTCAACTAAGATTCTCAATGCATCTTATCAACTCAACGCATCTCATCTACTCATCTACTCAACTCATCAAAACTCATCAACTCATCTCAACACATCTTACCAACTCAACTCACTGCAACTCATCTTATCAACTCATAACTCATTTACTCACAACTCATATCATTATACTATATATTTTTATCTATTCGCATCATTATAAAATAAATATTACATTATTTTTTAACCAGATTAAGCTCTTGACTCTGTACAGCTACAGGTTTTTGAGACTACAGCTCATATAATTCAAACTCATGTTTGTATTTTTACATATATTTCCACTGAATTTACAGCTTTTTGTTTATCTGTTGTCATGTTTTTTTTTTTAATCTCACATATTTTCTCACTTTCAAACCCATGCTGATGACTCAGAGTTAACTGAAGTAACTGTGACCAGCTCTGTTTTCCCTCTAAGGGTTCAGTTACTCCGAGTCCAGGGTTACACTCACAGTTTGTTGAAGCTGCTTCTTTGACCCGAATCTGATTGAACAAAAAAAGGTCAACTGAGGAAACACTAGATGGATATTCTATCAGTTTCTGTTGGCGTCCTTCAGACGTACATGTTCTCATTATCGGGGACATCATTTTGTGAGAAAAAACAAAAAAGACGCCAGAGCATCTCGTGTGCTGCTGTGAGTAGGTGTAGAATTAAAGCAGTGTGACTTGAATCTCACCGGTGAGTTTCTCCTCCTGCTGCTTTCCCATCCTGTTGACGGTGAAGCTGGTTGTAGCAGCCAGGCGCCCTCCCAGAACTTCTTCATGTGACTGCGCTCTTTTTTTAGCAAGTAACCCGGGCTCCTCTGTAAACAAACAAACGCTAAGGGGTTACCAGGACAACGGACAGAAATAGTTGCCAGTATACCATGTAAAATAATTAATTACGGCCTTGTTTCCACCAGAAGAACTTTCCCAGGAAGCTCTGTGGAAGAACTTCCACCGCAGGGACCAAGGTCTAAATATAGTCATGAGGACAAGTACATTCTGATTGTTGAACATTTATGATTGAGCAATACTCGGAGTATTTCATCATTATGGCATGGACATGTGTACAGTCATGGCCAAAAGTTTTGAGAATGGCACACAAGGATCATTTGCCTGAATGTGATTTATTTGTCAGTAAAAGTAACTGAAACCTATATAATTTTTTAAAGAATATTTATCAATGTACCTTAGAAATGTACATAAAGAATTTTTAAAAAGGCAGAAAATTTTTGTGAAAAAAAACAACAACTTGTCATTCCCAAAACCTTTGGCCGTGACTGTCATCTGAACAACAAAAATTCACGCAACACTTGTTGTTGCGCCTATATTTTGGGATTGAGGTTGTATTTGAAGCAACACTTTCACCTTCATCAGCGTCTACAGTCATGGCCAAAAGTTTTGTGAATGACACAAAAGGATTCTTTGCTTAAATGTGATTTGTCAATAAAAGTTATTGAAACCTATAATTCCTTTATTTGTCAACGTACCTTAGAAATGTATGGAAATAAAAACAAAAAAAAAATAGGCAGCAAATTTTGTGAAAACAAAACTTGTGTCATTCTCAAAACTTTTGGCTATGACTGTAGACCTTAAAAAACTTCCAACGCGTTTCGGCTTCAAGCCTTCATCAGGAAGTCGGTTTGATGTCCATGATTTTGTGAACTCACAGCATTTTACTTCAGACACTAGTATTTCAATCTACAGCTCAATGTACAGGTTTCCATTGTTCTTTCACATATTAAAAAAATAAAAAAAGCACAAGCCACTTTTACACAAAGATCCCAGAAAAAAGGCGAGATAGTGATCCCACCTTTTTACCATCACTGACTGATTTTACACCAAAACAGAGGAGGAAACAGAGGTGAAACAGGCAGGACTTTTAAGGTGAAGACACACCAAATCAGATGCCACTCATCACCATAAAAGGTAGCCTGACTGTCATAGAAGGTAGCCTGAATGATCAGTCGGCTCTTGTCTAGCTGTGTGATGAATAAAATGTGTATATTTTAACAAGAGTTGCATAGCATTACCATGGCAACACAGACGGAACTACTTTAAGAGGTTAATGAATATTCATAGGAAATGCAGCTGGAATCAACCATGTGTAAAAATGACTTCATACACCACAAACTTAAAATAAGTCTTCAGACCAAGATGGAAATGGAATGAAGGAGTTTAGTTTCTGGGTCTGGAGGTGCATGACTAAAGGTGGGGTAATTGGAGATAGAGTTGCACTGCTTGAAACTGATCTTTTTGAGGGTCTTGATCTTGTGTCATCCACTTTTTCTTGAACTTGTCTCATTCTGGAACCCCAAGAACTGGTCAAGACCACAACTGCAGAATATGGCTGAAGTCCCAGTGCATATTCTGACTGAACCGTTACTATATCTCTGTTTAAAACACATTTCTTTTAGGTCTTTTTTGTCTCCATAACACTACTTCAGGTGGAAACAGTTCATTTTTATGCTCTGAAAGCTGACAGTTAACACAAACTGTGTCTTAATTCCATCTGTTTTTGACTGGTGACTGCGTGGGTTCGGTCTACAGTGTGCTCTCAGGACGGCGGTGACTTACTGGTGACAGGTGATGGACAGGAGCTGCTCTTACTGCGGAGCTTTTTCAAAGTGTTGACAGCTACGTTGAGGTAGATGTTCTTACTGCTGCTGCGCTCATACACCAGCTTCTCCTCATCAAGAGCCTGAAAAGAGAAGGAAACGTCTTCCAGTGTCCAAAACAAGCATCTACACTTTATGACACCTGGGGTTTTTATACAACCGATGACTAATGGAACGAACGGTACAGTTGGTTTCTAGATTTAAAGCTACATGACTTTTATCACCAATTTCTCATCAAATCTGTCAAACCTCAGTCATATCCTAAGTATCATGAATCCATAAATCTTTCTGTGATTACACACCTTGATTTCTTCCCTCACAGTGAACAATAATGAGGTTTACTCCACCATAAACAAGTCTGCATGTTTACAAATAGAGCTGGTCGCTTGCTTGGGCATTTATAAAAATTTGTCACGGTGTTGCATTGTGGGAAGTGTAGTTCCACACAGAGAGAAGCCGCTGGGTTTCACTTGGTCGATGTGTTTTGTTGCTGCTACTGTGGCTGCGTGGAGCGTGGAGCTTAGGTTTTACATATTTGATAAACAACTGGTGACAAAAGTCATCCACAGCTTTAAGATTTATTAGAGACATGCAATTAATGTAAAAAAAAAAAAAAACTGTGTAAAGGGAGAACACAAATGGATAACTCCAGATAGTTTTCTTATGTATTAAATGATATGAATTTATTTCTATTATTATTACTTACATACTTAAACTACTTATGTACCATTGTTATAACTACTATTACTATTACAAAGTTAAATTTTACTGGAAGTTATACAATCCAATATGGCCGCCATCCTGTGATGTTACAATACACAAATTAGATGAGTAAATTTACTCCCATCCTAAACTTTGGGTTATACCCAATATTTTTCTCATTTACACTATGACTTTGTCTCTAACCACTTCCAAACTAAAGCTTTTTGAAGTCTTGATATTAAAATTTAATTTAAAAAAAAAACAAAAAAAAAACCCTCTGGTGCCTAAAGGGTTAATTCAGGTCAAATAATTCAGTTCAAGGTGTTGTTTGTACCATCTGAAAAGCAGCTTCCTCCGATCGGCAGAATTTGACACATTCATCGATGAAAGTGTTGAGGTAGCGCTGGCGGATGTTTGTGGGAACTTTGGCCCCGAACTCGGTGGGTATGATGGGTCGCTTCATGGAAGAACTCTGAAACATTTAGAACAGTTCACAGAGCAGCCAACATCTGACCTAAAACTGTATGCATAAAAGTGTAGTGTGTGTACCTTCATGGTGGGTGTGTGTGCCATTCTCTTATGCATGATGGTGGAGGTGGTTTTGGACAAAATACCAGCGGTGGTTTGAGTCTTGACGGGTTGATGCGACTGACTGGGGGATAATACTCGACTTCTGTCCAGTTTCACATCTGTACAAAATATTCAGACGCACACAAGTTATAAACATACACTATATGGACAAAAGTATTGGGACATGTTAAATTCGGGTGTTTGTTTTCTAATGGGTCTGGGATACAAAACAATAATGACTAATATTATAATATTATAATATAGTTTTATATTGTTATTGTTTAGGAGTGTAATGATACAGAAAAATTTCGATTTGGTATGTTTTCGGTACAGGGGTCTTTGGTTCAATACAGTTTCGGTACAATGAAGGAGACCAATGAAGGGGGGGGTGACATTTATACAAAACATCATTCAATCATTTGTGCATTAACAGACAACCCACATTATATATTTTTGAATGTTAAGTGTTTATTAATGGCAAACACTGTAATTTACTGAGTGTTCTTGAACGCCTCACAGTATTCCCTGTGGTGTAGTGACCTCACAGTTACACCATGGCAGAGGCATGGAGAAGGACAAGAGGAACATGTTCACTTGATTTTGCCAACTTCAGTTAAAAAATAAAAACCTTTCCACTATAAATAAACCCATGGACTCTTGTGCCACAAAGCTGCGACAAATGCAAAACTGAAAATGAAAGTTAACATTGAACGTCTAACACAGCTTCTGTGCCTGGCGCTGAGAATTTGCTGTTGCTGAATGTACTGTAAATGGAGCAGGGGTGTCAAAGTCATGCTAATTCAGCGCCAATACAGCCCAATATGACCTGAAGTGGGCTGGACCATTAA
>JAPTGZ010000019.1:11552354-11564977 GCA_029814645.1 Fowleria isostigma
ATAGAGTGATTTGTTGGATCTGTGGATTAGATGGATCTGTGGATTGTGTTTGTTTTTTCAGACTGAAATAAAACAATTGTATTCATTATGTTGTCATGAGGTAGAGGCTTGAACATAAGCCCTCTTTGCCTCGTTCTGCACCTAATTTTATCTCTTTATATTAATAGTGACCTTTGTTACATGTTAAGTGCAAAGTGTCCGTTTGTGAACTTTGGCCTATCTGTACTTTGTCGACTAGACAATATGGACGATCATTTAGTCACTGTTTGATAATATCCTTGAAATGCTGACCAATGTTTGACCTCTGACAAACGACACAAGTAAAATAAATGCAAAGACGACACCGTATGTGGTTCAAAGCATTTTATTGCATTTTTTTTTTTTTTTTAGAAAAACAATACAAAATTCTGTAGCAACTGTCATAAATGTTGCTTGAGTGAACTGCAATCATTCACATGGTACAGTAAAGTGCTTATTTTAAATCAAAATATTTTGTATTTATTATTAAAGGATGTTATTTATTCCAAATATCGTCCATTGAACACAATGGGACTGGGGTATTTCGGACAGCGTTGGGCGACAACTCTCCGGAACAGTCGGATGTTGCGAGGACCGTTCTCCCGAGTAGACAGAAGTCGATATAAACCCCGCCGCCACGTGTCCATGAAATCAACTTGATGAAAACATTGGATCAATGTTTGCTGGATTGTAAATGCTTTGCCTGTGGGCTACATTCAACTCGTGGGGGAGGGGAGAGGTTCAACTGTCCATCTGAATGAATGACTTGAATTTTTAACACTTCCTTACTTCAGGATGACAGACATAAAAACTGAGAGGCTTCGGTTCTCATTTCGTCCCCCTGTCCCCAGTAAAAGGCAGTCGACAAAACTACTGCCGTCCCGACAAAAAAGTAGAAATGGTCATGACCAAGAAAACTCGTACACCGTGGAGGAGATTACAGAGTATGGCCAAAAGTCTGTGCGTTTTCTGAGAATCCAACCCTATCAAAAAAGTAGGGACTATCCTGTCTGATGCTAAAAATAAAAACAAAATTAAAAAAAAAAAAAAAAAAAAAAAGGGAGAAAAAGGCCTAATACTGAACTGGGTAGGTTTTTGTTTTTTTTTTTCTTTTCCAAAACCCCACGGATTGCCTTGATCTTTAGCTTAATGCTTTTAGATTTACCGATAGCAAAGTCGTTTTCCAAATGGAGAAGAAACAGCTGCATACACAAATTCAAGTAAGTCTTATTATAAGACATAAAACCCATAACGATGCATCTGTAGAAAAGTACTTTCGAACTATTACAGTGTCCTATTCTCAGCGTCGTGGGTCCTCTACTACCGAGGGATCCGTTTCCAGAGTACCGTCACTGCAGTGCTGGCAACAGGACATGGACAATCACACGTTTTCCTCGCTTCTACTTCTAGGTGACGGATCGCTCACACAGTCCCGTAAAGACCTGAAACCCTCTTTGGTGAAATGGCTACAGTGTTGTGAGACCTCATCACCAGTCCATTACCTGTCAGTTTCAGAATGAGTTTTAGCTTAAAATGAACAAACAAAAAAAAAAAAAAAAAAAAAAGAAAGAGAGAAAAGATTATTGCCAACTTTTACACATAAAAAAATAAACCTTAAAAACTTGCCTTCCCTGGGCATGAACGCTCCAGATCAAATCAACGAACTGTTTGTCTCACCTCCTCATACACCACATACTCTTAACTTTAAAAAGGAAAAAAAAAAAAAAAAGACACAAAACATAAAAAAAAATAAGGAAAACATCCTGCGTTTCACCTGAACTGAACAGCACCTGCATGAAAAATCACCATATAGAAAATAAAAGCTTATTAACAGCCATACCAGGAAAAAAAAAGAAAAAAGAAATCAGTGTGGCACGTTGACATGGAGTTTTCAAACATGAAAAACAAAGTAAACTTATACAGCTACACGTCCATGGAAGACTTTTTTTTTTCTTATTTTGTGGAATGTTTTTCCTTTTTTTTTATATGTTTCTTTTTCTATTTTGAGAAATTTCACCTGCTTCTTATTTGTAATAATTCTCAGGAATTCTTTGTCTTTTGAAAGGGTTGTGTCTCATTACACAGGACAGTGAAACCCTGGAACAAAAAATAAAGGTCCAAATGTACAGAAGAAAAAAACAAAAACAAACTGGTTACAATGGCCAAGATGTGCTTTTTTTTTTTTCCCCCAAAAACCCCTAGAACAGGGGTTCTAACTTTTACTGCCAAAATGTCAAATCTAACGACAAAATCAAATGGAAAAAAATAATGAGTTGTGGTTGTGGTGAGGGGACGTCATGGGCTCTTTACAATTAAAGTAACACTGACCCGATTTTAGCCATTGAACATATCACTAGCCTTACCCACATACCAGCTGTGCTTAAGAACGAGCTCTGAAGCTTTTGTTTGAGGCGGCCATGCTTCATCCAAGTTCAATTCAATACTATTGGATTTGATTGATGGTCTCCAACACTGAATGTGTGGCCACTAACAACTCAGTGTGTCTTTTAAACTAATTGCATGTACTTGTGCAACAATAAGACATGGATGGTCAGGTACAGGGGAAGAAAAAACAAAAAAAAAAAAAAGGTTACAACGGTCAAGGTGTAAGTTTTCTCCAACCCCTATAAACAGAGGTTCTAACTTTTACCACCAAAATGTCAAATTAACACAGAAGTCAAATGGGGTAAAAAAAAAAAAAAAAAGACAATATTACAAGTTGTGGTTGTGATGAGGGGATGTCACGGGCTCTTTACAATTAAAGTAACACTGACCCGATTTTAGCCATTTAACATATATTAACTAGCCTTACCCACATACCAGCTGTGCTTAAGAACAAGCTCTGAAGGTTTTGTTTGAGGCGGCCATGCTTCATCTAAGTTCAATTCAATACCATCAGATTTGATTGATGGTCTCCAACACTGAATGGTGTGGCCACTAACAATTCAATGTATGTCTATTTTGCATGAACTTGTGCAACAATGAGACATGGCTGGTCAGGTACAGGGGAAAAAAACAAAAAAAACAAAACAAAAACAACATTCTCTGCTCTAAAAGCATTTAAGTGCATGGCCACCAGAGCTGGATGAGTGGGTTTCATCACCAACCATTTTACACAAGAGGCTCAGTTGTGAGGAATTTTTTGAAAACAAAAAAATAATAATAATAATGAGTCCCCAGCAATACAATAGACCGCACCAGGCACAGACAGCATTGGCTTACAGCCCTTCCGACCCCTTCTACTGAATCCCATTCCAAATAGAACAGCCTTCATTGTGGCATATTGCATAAGCTTGTACGTATCTGCACATGGGCCATTCATGCATGTACATACAGGCAAAGAGAACATTCCAGATAACTTAATTCACAGTGGATCCAGTTGTAACGTGGGAGCAGCACATCAGGTTGTCCTTTGGTGTCTGAGCTTAGTTTTCGAAGATAAGTGTTCCAACTTCTTCTGAACTGAGTTTTATGAAGAAAAAAAAAGGAAAAAAAAAAAAAAAGCATAACTTAGAAAACACCTCTCTCTCTCCCAAACCATTAACTGGCCCCTCCCCCCCAAAAAACCTGGACGTGCACATGTGTTTGCTATATGCAGGCCGTGGGCTGATGTGCTTCAGAGGTGCTGCAGAAGGGCAGAAGGCATTTAGAGGGAGAGCTGCGGACAGCGTCTCCCCGTACAGCGAGAGGCGAGAGCCTGAATGGCGGAGGAACCAAGGCCAGCTAGAGTCAGAGAGAGGGAGGGCGTAAGGGCCGCCTTAGATCTGGACTTTAATCGAACGGAAGGTCAGAGGTCAGGGTTGACAAAAGTTCAGGCACAGTCTCCCACGATAACCAGAGGGGCCAGTAGCTGTCGGAGCTCCGCGGCCGAGACGGGCCCTCCTTTGGGTTGGCTGTTCCGCTGCCTGCGTCTGGCCAGCTTGGAGTTGGAGGGAGGGGAGAGGCGCATGGAGGAGCCGGCGGCAGTGACCACGAAGGGGACTTCCTGTTGCTGCTGTTCTTCCATGCCGTCCTGTTCGGCCAGCTGCCGGTTCACAGCCATGGCCTTGTCGGCGAAGAATGTCAGATCCCTGGCATTGCTGGTTCTGAGGGACGAGACCAAAATAGTCGGTCAAACAGTAAGCACATGACAGATAAGGAGCAGATGTTTGAGGTTTGAGTCACAGGATTCAGCTGGACTCCTGTGGTCCTTCTCACCTTTGATGTAAGATGGATGTTGGCAAAGTGTCAGATGCACCCTGAAGAAAACAACACATTCATCCATTAGAACCAAAGTCTCAGAACAACATGGACAATACAGACACTTACAAGCCCAAAATTAGTCATACCTGTCAAATAGAAGGATTTTTTTTTTTTTTTTTAAGTTACAGATTTGACATATATAGGACATTGAGGAAAGTCTGGAGCATGACCATTTAAGTAAAGTTACACTGTTTAAGAGGTTTTAAACACTGAACAAAAATTAACATGTCCAAAACAAAACTGTATTATGTGTAGTGAGTGAGTGAATGAATGTTTTATACTATGTAAATGCACTACAGTAATTATGGACCATTTAATTGTGTTTTTATATTGAATAATGTTTTTGTCTTTTCTGTTTTTTTTAACTATATATTGTAATGTAATGCATAGTAATGTACAGTATTGTGCTGTAGAGAAGCCCAACCAGGGACAGGAGTTGAAAATTAGCACTAGCTATAAACTCTATATACATCACATCAGCTGTATGCCTGTATTTATGTTTGACTACATTATCGCTGACAAAAAAACAAATAAATGTATATCCCAGTACATAAACACCTTTAACAGTGTGACTTTACTTAAATACATTGGACATGGCTCCAGACTTTCCTCCATGTCCTATTTATGTCAAATCTGAGTTGAAATGCTAATCTGTGTAACTTCAATAAGAAAATTCCTCATATTTGAAAGGGGTATGAATAATTTTTGGCTTGAGTGTAAATGATGGAGCAGTTCCACACTTACCCCCTGCACCCAGGGGTGCTGCAGCACCTGGCTGGCACTCAGTCTTTTTTTGGCATCCCGAACCAGAAGTCTGGATATTAGGTCTTTGGCACTTGAGGAGATGTGAGCCCAGTCTTTCTCAGGAAACTCATACTTTCCTTCCTGGATACTCTCAAACAAAGTGTTCTGGAAAAGAAAAAAAAAAAAGAAAAAAAATGATGTAACGTTACATAAAAGGACAGAGACAAAAGTACAATAACAGTTCACTGGGAGGGCAGACGGGACTGAATGGATGCGTCCAGTTCTTACCTGGCAGGTGTGGCAGGGCTCCCCCAGTTCCCAGCCACAGTCTCCACCACAGCGGCCGACAAAGGGTGGGTAGCCACTCAGCATGATGTACATGATGACTCCAAGGCTCCACAGGTCACAGCGCTTGTCATAAATCGTAGCCTCCTCACTGAAGGCCTCAACCACCTCAGGTGCCATGTATTCTGCAGAGCCACACTGAAAAAAAACAGAAAACAACTTTATCAGCCTGAGGGACTACGAAAAATAAACAAGATGCAGGCACCGAAAAAGACAAACCACAGCAGAAAAAGAGTGAAGGGAAAGAAAACAACATTCATGTGTCCACATTCCTGGGTTCAGCTGATACCTCGTGGTTCAGACGGGGGCCTCGGTGGGCGGCCGTGTGTGACGGTCACATGCTTCATTATAGTGATGGATCTGTTTAAAATGCACGACGCAGCTTTTCTAAGTAGGAACACTCTGTGCAATCGCGTATCAAGGGTAGAAACAGGGAGGGCTGGTCTATAACGAGAGCGGTTATCGTGGGGGCAGTGAGTCACCGCTTTGACCACCCAGCTTTAGACGAACCAGGCACGACGGCAAGAGGGCACGGGTAGGTTCAGCTCCGATGAGGCCTTGTTATGTAGCTAAGGGAGGAAAACTAGGCCAAACACTGAGCAGGGAAAAGAGGATTGGCTGTCCTACAGAGCCACAGACTGGGCTGAACCCTCAGTGGTTACATAACTTCTAACGCAAACACCAAATGCTGTCTTAATACTTGAGGTACGAAAAAGAAGCGGGTTGTTGGTGTAGCGGGACAGATTTAGGAGGATAAAAGATGGAGCGTGCGTTTCATATAAAGAGCTGTGCCATGTCCAAGATGTACTCTATTCGATGGACCCATTCTGATTCTCTGCTTGTTTACAGAACCTTTGACCTTGATTCTGGAAAAGCCCCTGGCCTACATCCTTTGCTCCGTCTGTGTAGAAGTGTGTTTATGTTGAGCAGGCATCCATTGTGTCCTAGTGCCATACACCAGCTGTCCCTCAACTCCACCTCCACCCTTATGTAATGAAATTTGCTGCACAGGAATCTCATCTCAGACAAAGCTGCTTGTGTGGGAGAGAAAACCCAACCCCCACGTCTCTACCAACAACATCAAGTCTGGGGCACAGACGAGCCCCCAGGATCCAGGATAAACCAAATAGCCATGACTGAGACAAAGGACGGGTTTCCCTACTGGAGGTAGCTCGATGGCTTCGCCTTCAAAAAACAAAACTGAAAAAGCTAATCTCATTTTGGCCCGACACTCAAAGTCAGGTTAGGTTAAAGATATCCACCACAACTGCAACTGCCAGTGAGAAGAAATAAACCTATGAAGACCCAGCACTACTTTTGTGTCAGTTCCCAAATGAAATTTTCATGATATTTAACCTTTATAACCCATAAAGACCCAAACATCCACCATCTACCAAAATCATGTACTGATATAAACTGTTTAATCAATGTTGAGCCACTAATCCATGTAAATAATTGGTGAGAAATACGGTTTGACATCTTTTTTATGACATATTTGGATGTTCAGAGGCTAAACCCATGGAGTTGGATCAATGACAGTGGAGACACTTTGTTTAAGTTCAGTTAATGATGGATTTTGCTTAAAAATAAATAAATAAAAAATAATAATTTTCCTTCAGTTCTCTCTTTTTGATATAATAATCCTCAACCTTGAACTTTTATGAACATCTACATGATTAGTAAATTAAATCTTGGAAAATTCCTGATTTTTACTAAAAACAAAGTACAGAAAATAATATTAAAACAAATGGTGAAAAACCACTTGAGGATGGTTAGATATAGAGGAAAATTTATATGGGAAGTGTTACAAATGTCACACTGGGTCCTTATGGGTTAAATGAGAGTCACGGCTCCTTTGTGGAGCCTGTAATCTCTACTTGCACTTATTCTTCCTCTTCATGATGCACTTGCATCACTTGCAGCGCCCTTAAACCGCAGATTGCTGCATTCCAGGAAGTATTACCGCAGGATTTTTTTGGTATCACAGTGTGGGGGCTTTCCTGAAGTCATGTGACTAGTCAGACCATAATGACACCACTGTTGACACCTGTGTTGTTTGTAAACGACTGGATTATCCGAAGAAGCTTAACGAGACCAAGATCTGCTTCTTCGTTCTGCAGTTACACCTGTGTTCGCCACGGGAACAAACGGTGCAATCCCAGCCGGCTGCGCGTCACTTTCCAACTGCTCTACATAAAGACTGACATTTGAACGGTCGGATTCATTTCGTACCAAGCAGATGGGCAAATATTCATGCACATCTGACTCATCTAAAAATAGCTTTTCCTAGAAAGGCCCCTCTCCCTTTACCTGTATGCCTGCACTGGAGAGAATACACACCCTGACAGTTAACTTCTGTTTTGCCTCAGGATAAATTCTACACAGAGAGGCGTCAAACAAAGAAATAAAAGCCAAAACATTATGTTAAAACAATGCCAAAAGAGCTGCAGGAATGAGAATGATGGGGCACTGGTGAGATAAAAATCAGAACATTGTTCCTGTGATCAGGGCAAAGAAAACAAGCCAAAGCGCATGAGCAGACGGGGGGCGTTTGTCCCACCCAACTACCCTCCCCCTCCCACTGAGCCGGCCAATCACGTCTCAGTTGCTAGGTATAGGAGGGGGAAGACTAAAATTTCTAGAACCAGCCTTATGCACAGCTTTTGTGTAAAGAACATAAAGAAAAGCGCAGAGCGGCACAAGCGAGGCTGGGGCCGGTGGGCGGAGCCAAAACAAATAGGCTGGATGTTTTCCACTCTGCCTCTTCATCACATACCACAGAGAGGAACGGGAAATGAAAAGGAGTTGGTGTGTGGTGCTTTTGTTGTAACGCGTTCGTACCGCAGGACACAGCCTTGGAAAAGTCACAATGTGCTCCCTCTGGTCTTATTACATTCCAAGGCTATCACATTGTGTCCCATCCTCAGGCGCCGACTGTATCTGCTCAACTGTTGGCATTTGATAAAGTAAGTCAAATGGAAAAAAACAAAACAAAAAGGACACCCTCAAATCCTTAAAATGAAGTGACAGGCCCCTTTTAAATATCATCCTAATTAACAAGTGGACCCATATGGGCTGAAATATGGGCCACCAGGAACTGAATTTGAATCATTTGCTTGAATCTTGAATAACTGCGTTCAAAATAATAATTTCAATTGTTTAATTTGAGTCATTGCATTGAAAAACTTGATCTCCACTGCAAATTCAGCTCTATGAATCTTCAAATTCGGTTCTTGAAATTGAATTTTAAGAACTGAATTTGAATTGAGAAAAAAAAAAGTTGAATTTTCAGTGAAGATCAAATATAGTTTCATAATCTTACATTCAGTCTCAAGTTTCTTAGATTTCAGTTCTGAACTAATAAATTCAATTTCAAATTACACTATTCAGATTTTCCAATGCACCGATTCAAAATTAAACACCATAAATCCAATGTATGCAATTCAAATTCACTTTTTTGATGCAATTAATTAAAGTTGAACTATTCAAATTCAAACTATAAACCACTCAAATTCCGTTTCTGGTGGCACATATTTCAGCCCATAGACCTGCAGCACAACAAATACAATGACGTTGTAATCTCTGCGGACTAAACGCATGAGGCCTCCCAGCCCTAAGAGCGAGACTCGCTCTTCAAAATAGTCCAGGGATGGGCTCTTCATCCATCCGTTCTGCTACAGGAAGATGAAGTTACCCGTGCAGAAACCCCCTACCCAATGCCACATTCCTACAGGCTAAACTGCAATCCTTCACCTGCTCTGCTCTGTCAGTGCAAACCACCAGACAACTGGCAGACAGTGTGTGTTGACACTAGTTGAAAGGCTGCCAGTTCAGGATTACCGTTCCTCTTTGAGGTTGCAAGAGTCCAGCTTTTCTGGGCGCAGCTCAAACGTATTGCTCGGAGCTATGACGACAGCAGGGGGGGGTTAAACAATCATGACCCCAAAACTCACGGCCGGGAATATTTACAACTGATAAGCGGCAGGATGTGGACATTAAACGGCAGTGTTATCTATCCGAGTTTTGCTTGTTGCATAGCATAATACGGGAATATAAGAGCTGCTTGAGTAGAGATTATTGGGAAGCGATGTCTAATCATTTCGGAGAACTGCCCACTACTGAACTGCCTTAACCTCAAAACACAGCACTGTCTCTTCCAATCAGCGGGCGGTCCTGTGGCTAACACCACCCAGGATTATCCAATCGGCAAGCGGCCAGCTGCACTTGATAAAGACACTGTTTTACAAGGGACTGAGAACGCCCAGCTTATCAACAAGGAGACAAGACAACGGCTGATTTAAATAGCCACGCTCGCCAACTGTCAGCACTTATTTTCCAACAGTGTGGGCACTTCTGTTCTGGAAAATAAACAAGCACAATAAGCAGATGGAACTTACAGGAGTGAGGAGCTCAGGGGTGGAGATGGGGGAGCTGTCGCTGTTTAGTTTGATCCCACTGCCCAAGTCAAAGTCACAGATCTTGACTGGGGAAATCTGGGGGAAAAAAAAAAAAAAAGATAACAATGTTACATAATTCAGTTAAATATGTATTGGTTATGCAAGGCTTACATTTGATTAGTTGCGCTTAACCCACTGACACACAGCACCACTACTGCGTCAGTTCCCAAATTAAATTTTCTCTATATTTAACCTTTTTTAATCCATAAAGACCCAAACATCCACCATCTACCAAAATCATCTACTGATATAAACAGTTTAATTCCTGTTGATCCACTCTTCCATGTAAACAACTGGTGTAAAGTGCAGTTTGTCATCTTTCCATGGTCATCAGATATGACCCATTTGGCCATTCAGAGGCTCAGTAGTTACCATGGAATCACAGTCATCTACAACATTGATTCACCAGTAAGAGTGGAGTTGGATCAATGACAGTGGACGGACACACTGGGCTTATGTTCAATTAATGATAGATTTTGCAGAGAGTCACTTTCTTCAGTTTTGTCCATTTTTCATATAATAATCCTCAACTTTGGACTTAGGGATGGTTAAATTTGGAGAAAAATTTATTTCGGAAGTGCCACAAATGTCACAACAGGTGCTTAAGGATTGAATGTGTGACGAAAACTCACCTTGTCCGCACTCTCACAAAGAATATTTTCCGGTTTCAGGTCTCTATGTGCCATTCCTAGAAATAAAAATACAAGAAATCATTCACTTTCCACTGTCAGAAGGGTCTGACAATAGTGACAGTATGACAATAACCTCTGTCAGTTTAGGTGAGTCAGTTTACATATTCACTATCAAATGTTGTAAATTATACCTGAAATAATTCAGTGTAAAACAATGCAAATATATTCAGTGCATGTCTGAGGGAAGAGGTGTGCCTGCAATAAAACATACTCTGAACATCTAACAGTTTGTGCTTCATGGTCCAAGAAAAATACTTAAAGGGGTCTCAAAACAGCAGTCTTACCCTTGTTGTGCAGGAAATCTAAAGCGCTTGCAATGTCCTGCACGACAACACAGGCTTCCTGCTCGCTGAAGTGCAGTCTCTTGTGAATGTGTGCCAAGATGGACCCTTAAAGGGGAAGAAAAATAAGAGGTGTTGACATAATAGAGTAAACTCCTTCCTACAAGCAAGTCTGAATACATGCGCTGGAGGAATGTTTAAAAATAAACATGGGATTAGATGCAGACATCCTGCAGCAGCTATAATTCACATACCTCCTCTGAGCTTTTCAAACACCAGGTAGAATTTGTCTTCCTCTTCAAAGAACTCCACCAGTTCCAGGATGTTACTTTGGAAGATACGGAAAAAAAAAACCCACCATGAATACAAGTGCAGAGTGAAATCTAGCATTATGTAGGTCATCTAATCCAGTGTGTCATGTTCCTCAGGTGACCATATGTTAACGGTCATTACCTGTGACCCTGGCACTGGTAGAGCATCTCAACCTCACGGAAGACACGGCTGCGGCTGTGTCCTGGTCTTTTCTCGATGATCTGGAAGAGAAGAGAGCGCTACTGTTAAACCAGAAATTCATTAAAAATAGGAACTCGACAAGCCTGAGGCGCTCCACGAAGCAGAGCAGATTCTGAAAATAATGAGAAAACTCCGAGCCTATGTGTGAGACTTCATATTTGGGTGCAGATTCCCCTATACACACACACACACACAAACACACCGAACCACATCACCATCCTACCCATGCCTGTGTTTACCCTCAACCACAAACAATCTCACAGATTATACATTACATTTATGGTGCCCGGTGTCTGGCTTCCTTCCAGACCAGATATGCATTTTTTCCTACTTGCCCACGTTTATCCCACCCTCTGACACAGATGCAAAGATAGTTTAACCTACTTTCGATCCTGCTTGTCAAGGCAGAGGCAGAACAGAATATAAATGAAGTCACAGCATCACTATATTTAGTACTTCTCGTGACCCATTTTTCCCCTATCTGAAGTACTCTTTAGCGCTCAAACGTGTTTCTTTTAAGTAACTGAGCGGAGCCAAAATTGTTTACGATAATGACAGAAAAATGGGGTCTAAATATAACCCGCTGCCTGGAACTAACCACTGAGGGGCCACCAGCTGCACGATGCCCTGCCAATAGACACAGAAAACATAGACTGCTGACACCGAGGCAAAAGGCCTGAATTTTCTAGCCCTGGTGGGTTATTGTCTGCTTGGGAGGCTGTGCATGTTTCTCTTCCTGGTAGCTGGATTACAGCTGCTATTGAAGCTCGGTGGGGCCAGAGTTGCAGTGTGTGTCTAGGATTAATGCACAGACAAGAGGACTGTGAGCAGCCCAAAGCCTCTGCACTAGTCCAGTCTGAGTCAGCAAGACAAACAACCACCGATCAGCCAACTTTCTCCTGGTCATAACACAAAAATCCCACCCAAATAATGATGTATAGGCAAAAAAAACCACCCAATCAAAACACAGCTCATCATAAATGGGTGGACAGTGGTTTCAGAGGTGGTTGGATTAATGGTTGATTATCAATTATGAGGAAAAACAAGGCCCCGGTGGTCTCAAACATCAGCCCCCGAAGAGAGAAGTTTCAGATAGGCATGCGCTGCTCTGAATGCTGCTGGGGCTTTTGTTGTAATAGTAACACAAGGAGCCCACACATGAGACTCACCCCTGTCTGGAGGGGGAGGGGAGAGACAGGACATCTGGCAGGAGCAGTCTGAGCACCCCTGCGACTCCCAATAACTGCCTACTGTTCATGTCTCCTCCCCTGAAACTGCCCAGACTTGAGGGATCAACCACTCTATCACAGAGTAAACAATACTAACAGAGA
>JAPTGZ010000019.1:11953978-11965104 GCA_029814645.1 Fowleria isostigma
GATAGATAGATAGATAGATAGATAGATAGATAGATAGATAGATAGATAGATAGATAGATAGATAGATAGATTATTTATAAACTTATTCATTAAAATAGATTACATTAGATTAGGATCTGCAAGAGGTAAATAATGTTAGTTATAAAACACATAGATTACATTAATTGAGTAATTAGTGCCTTGCCTAATCTAATCTGAAATAATCGAATCTAATCTAAAATAATCTAATCGGATCTAATCTATAATGATCTAAAATAATCTGATCTAATGTAATCTAAAATAATCTAATGGAATCTGATTTAAAATAATCAAATCTAAAACAATCTAATCCAATCTGATCTAATCTTAAATCATCTAATCTGCTCTAAAATAATGTAATGTAATCTAATTTGATCTAAAATAATCTAATCCAATCTGATCTAATCTAATCTAATCTAATCTAATCTAATCTAATCTAATCTAATCTGTGATGTAATGTAGTCTAATCTATGTGTTCTGTATCTACCATTCTCTTCCTCCTGCGGGTCTCAGTTCTTGTGTTTATTCCAACCTTGTCTAAATTCATTCACATTCATTAGTGTGTTTTCATGTATGAAACATAATTAATTGACGTCTTTTTTTTACACATGAAGTTTCCTGCTGTTTCGAGTCTTTGATTCGCCTTTGATTTTCAGCTCAGATGCTTTTTGCCGCCATTCTCCGGTCAAACGTTTATTAAATTCGTCCCGCAGCTGTCGGCTTTAATAACGTAGAGGTTGAATTCACGTCTCAGCTTTGCAGTTTGGGTTTTATGCATGTTTTTAATCTGTACGTCCTGATTATTACACCTTCACATTTATGATTGATTAGTTTAATATTTTTATTCATTTTTTTTCTTGGTCTGCTCTGAATAGAAACAACATTCACAGGGTTTGACGTTTTTCATTTGTACTGTTTCAGCTGATGGACGTATGAGATCCCATTAGAACCAGATGAAGCCCGTTAAATTAACCCTTCAGCTACACCTGTACCACCACAGCTTCATTCTGTAATGCACATTTTTATCACTATCCTGCTCCTTTAGTTGCACTTTCCATTAGCATATAAAAACCCGAGTGGAAACTCTTTAAAAACTCCAAGTAATGTGCAAAACATCTGGTTAAAAAACACGACTTATGATGCATCATTTTCTACTTTCAACAGATCTATGGTCTGTATTTTTCCTTTCGGGACCTTTGTCATTTTCAACAATTAAGGTTAAAATTATTCTTAATGCTATGAAGAATAAGGAAAAAAAAAAAGGATAATTCACCTTAAATGCATTAAAAACTAAAAACTGTTTGGAAAATATCAAGAGATAAAGTAAGGTAAGATGAGATAAGATAAACTATGGAAAGATAAGGTAAAGTAAGGTAAGATAGGGAAAGATAAAGTAAGATATGGTAAGTTAAGATAAGGTAAAGTATAGTAAGATAAGATAAAGTAAGATAAGGAAAGATAAAGTAAGATAAGATAAGATAAGATAAGATAAGATAAGATAAGATAAGATAAGATAAGGCAAAATAAGATAAGTAAGATAAGGTAAGATGAGGTAATTTAAGATATTCATTACATGCAAAAACACATGCAGCACTCAAGATAAAAACAACTATATACAGTATGTATTTTATTTGTTTTACATTGTTAATTTGCTTCATCGTCATCTTCTTTTTTTCTGTATTGTTTTTGGTTCCGTCTGTTTAATTGTTAACACTTAATCAGCAAAACTATAGGTTGAATTCAAACCATATTGGGTTTATAGATTGCTAGTAATCCAGAATAGGTCTCATTACATTTTGGGAAAGTAGGTCAAAGTTCACATTTTTATACGATTTTATGGGAGGATTGACGATCATTGGTCATCATTGGATTATTTATTATTGGATTACAAATACATGTGAGGGCGGGGTTTGTTGTGCCTGGCACCTGGTTTCTAATTTCAATATGGAACTAAGTCGAATGTTACTTTCTTTCTAGTTTGGCTATTTCCTGGACATACTTAAACACAATACAGCCAACAAGTTTATGGACACATAACTGAAGACCTACCATATCGAAGTTAACACCTTTGAAAGACTTTTTAAGGTGAGACATGGCAGGCAAAATTGTTTTTTCATGCAGTGGTCAATTTAAGATTTTGGGTTAGTTCACTCCCTCAATGTGTGTTTTTTCAAGTTGTTATTAAGAAAATGCTGAAAATATACATTAAAGTGTTTTTTTAAATTATTATTATTATTATTATTATAGTTTACTTGTGGCAGTAAGTTTCTCTTGCATTTACCAAAAAGTTAGCATCCCAAACCGACGTGCCATGTTTCGTCTGTTAGCTGAAGTCTGACATTTCCAGTAGTGTTCTAAAGCTGAAGTCTCTGGTTCTGTTTTTGAACAATTGTTTCCAATAGAAATGCATTAAATTCTCCTATTTAAATCTTTAAATGTCATTTTCTCAAATTAGTTTCTGATGTCTGTTAGCCTGTTAGCAAAGCGTTGTGGCTATAATTAGTAGCTTAGTGTTAGCAGCAGTAGCCGGAGCCTTAGAGTGCCGGTCCCTGAACCCACTACTGGTATGGAACGAGGGGCTTCCTGTCCTGCACGTCCCCCCCACCTCCTCCTCCAGGCAGATGAGTCATGTTGTTATGCCGTGTTGTGTACCGGTCTGAGGCTTCATGTGTAGCCGCTAGTGTCAAACTGCTAACATTAGCTGCACAGATTAAGAGCAGCTCCGGTTCTTCCTCTATGAAGTGAACAGTACTCAACTTTGCGGGTTACCCATCGGGTACCCGGCCCAGTGCAGGACTGTAGTGTTTTTTTCTACTTTTAACTTATCAATTCCCTTCACAATAGTTGACAAGTCGACAACTGGAAGAAGTGGGACATAAACTGAGTAGTTTTTACAAGATAATTAACTTGTTAACTCACAAACACAGAGCCGATTTTTATTTTTGCATGTGAATGCAATACGCCTCCGTACTTTTAGAATGCGTTTTCTTACTTTTATTCACTATACAATAATTATTAAATGTGTGTTGTATAAGAATACTGTTAACGAACATATTTCCATGCCATAAATTCATAATAGTCCTTGATAATTAGCATCTTTTTTTTTGGTCAATTTGTTTTACATTTTTTTCCTCATCTTTCCTCCTATTTTTTGAGCCCCCCCCCCCCCCAATGCCCCATGGTGGCCGCCACTTTGAATACCACTGAGTTAATGGACTGACCCTTAAAGTGAGTAAAATGTAGATGAAATGACAGTGACTCAGACAGAGGATTGTATTTGAACAAAATATTCTCTTTATTGTATAAGAGAACTGATACGGTGGATTCACTGAAAAACCAACAGAATCTACAACCAGCAAACGAATGCAACCGATACCACAACGGAAAGTCAACGGAGTGATGGACCAAAACCAGTAGAAAAACCACCAGAAGCCAGCAGATGGTAGAGTAACACTGAGAAAGACCCCATGGCACCGACAAACCCACCCAGTCCACCTAGTCCGGTCCAGTTTGAATATTGCTTCTTAAATTATTACAGTATTTTGGTGATTTTACAGTCAACGTCTGCAGGTAATTCCAGGTGTTTCAGTGATTTGTGAGTAAAAAAAATGAAAAGTGAAGGTCAGAGTCTGATGGTTTTTGTTGATCTTTCTCAGTTTTACACTGTTTAGCTTTTATACATCTGATCCGGACCGGACCACACCGAACCGGGTTCAGCCGCCAACGCTGATGGTACATTTGTTCTATTAAATTCACCATAAACAGACAAAGAACAGTTGTTTTTCAAAGACATCTTTTTCAACATTTTTCTTTTATACACAAAAAACAACAGTCAATAGTACCAAATGCATGCTGGATCTGTAAAAGAGGGTCAAAGGTCAAGAGGACGGGGACGTGTCAAATACAACTCGTAAAATCTTTTTTTTTACCTTTGTTTTTTTCATATATATATATGTGTATATATATATATATATATATATATATAAGAAGCTGTGCTGGGTTCTGTGATCAGTGGTAAGAACACAACACAAACATATTTCCAACCTGAACCTGCAAATAAAACTTTGCAGAACTGTGACTTTTACAAACAACAGTAGTCGAGGATCAACAGACGGTCGCTGTTTTAACAGTCCTATGGCGGCGGTGGTGAGTTGAAACCACAAAAGGCCGCCGCGGGTTATCGAACCGTTAGATTGGACTTGGATTTACCTTTAAGATGCATTTTCTGGAGTTAAAGCCAGGTTTACAAACTCAAATGCAACAGTCAGTTTAGTTAAACTTCACACAACAGATGGATCGGTTTGTGTCGGTTTCATCGACTTTTCAATGTCCAAGCTTTATTTTATTGTGAAATAACATCGTAAACACGTCACAGCGATGGAAAAATCTCGTATCGTATGTGATGGAACAAAATGCAAAGGAAACATCCTGCAGAAAAAACAAAAAAACTGAATCTGATGAAAGCTGACAGAAGTGTGAAGCCCCACAGACAGAAAAACAGGCTGGGTTTGGACATTTTCAGACATTTCTTTTCAATTTTCAAGTCAATGTTGTTATTTGCCCATCATGGCTCCACTTGTTTTTCCTAATAGGTCTTTAGGATCATGGATATTATTGTTTTTCAGGCTTCAGTTCGATGTCTGAAAACTTACATCTCTTATACCAAATAATGAATTCTCTCCAGTGAGAACCTGTTTATTCTGACTTTAGGGTCTGATCTTGTGATAAAAAATGAGAATTTTTTTATCACATGTTGCAGAAAAACAACATTGTTTCACTGAATGTTGAGGGTTTTCACATGTTTAGCTCAAGAGAACGAGAAAATAAAAGTGTCAGAAAAGCAGAAATTATTTTGTATATTACCAATAAACAAGAAAATCAGACCATGCAGCTGTGGTTTTGTGTCTTCGGGGGCTTCACACTGTTTCCTGTAAAAGCTAAAACTGTTTTTCCTGATCTTCTAAGACACTGTCTGTATTTTTAATGAATAATTAGATGATTGTTAAGGCTCATTCATGTTACTTAATGTACATCTAAAGGTTTGTCCTTTGAAAACAGCGTCAAGTGTCACTGACTTCAGACTTAGAGGCGTCCATTGCATTGGAATGAGTGTTTGTCAATCAATCCACCAGAAGGCGCCACTCTTAATTAACATACTGGACAAATACCACGAAGAAGAGTCAAGTTTTTTGAGAACAAGAGGGTCAATAATAACAAACATGGTGATGACATGTTGATATTGAGAGGGGTAGTTGTGAAATATGTTGCCAAAAAGTTCCACCATTTCTAGAAATTATTTTTCAAATCTGAACACTGCCCCCTATAGTTACTGGTGGAACTGCAACGCATTCTCTGTAGGGAGTTCGTATCCATAAACTCCCAGGGAACGGATAAAACACTCCGATGTAGAACATGAATGGGCCTTAAACCTGTTTCTGCAGGACATTCAACGCATGGAACCAAGGTTCTGGATCGGAACCAAACTCTGGCTTTATGCGCAAAAACCTTGAAGACGCATGAAAGCGGAAACAGAACAGTAACAGCTGATGGACATCACCACCAAGACTTTCCAGATCAACCATCGCAGTTTGATCCTCTGATACACAAACACAATGGATATAAAAACCAGAAGAATCCGTTGAACTGAACCCAACAATCGACATCAACTCAAATCTTTGGTCAGAAAACGACTAAAAACAGACTCAAACAGAGGCTGCGTCGGTGACGTGAACTAAATTCTCCTGTAGATGATGATGACAAGGACTATGATGATGATGATGATGATGATGATGATGTGTGCAATTATATCGAAGCCCTCAGTGAAGGAAAAAGATCCGACAAATCTCTGAGTAAAGTTTCCAAAAGCTCCTTCTTCCCTCCTAAAGTTGCTCTAAGTGACATCTGTCTGGAGCTGATACTGTACATCTGTCATAAAACTCTGAAAATGTCGCCACAAAACCAAAGGGAACATTACGTTTTCTGTGTTTTTCTTCAATAAATGTATATTTTCTTATAAAGACATTCAACAGTGAGCGATGCAGTAAAGTTCAAGTAATAGCGTCGGGGATTTTATGAGTTTCCCCTGTAGAAAAAAAACCAAAACACTACAATGAATCGTCTGATAAATGAAACCTTAAATGGTGATGCTACGTGACTACAGGAAGCCATGAGGGACATTTGGAGCGATGGGATGTAGCTTAATCGGCTGAGAGTGATTGAAGAAAAAACCCTGATTCAGTTTGCGATCGCTGGCTTTGTGGTGTGGTCGTAAAAACGGAAAAAACACCTGAGGGTCGAGACAGGATCGAACAGGACGACGGAAAAGCAACGATTCAGACCCGACCTGATCCGAGTCTACATTCAAGGATTATCCACAAAGCCCGTCCTACTGCCCCCATCTGGAGAAAAGAGCAACTGCAACTACAGTCAGACTGTCCTCGTTCAGAGACGAGAAAAGAATCATCTGTGGAAAAACGACCAGTTCGTCCTTGAACCGGACACTGGAAAAACCTCAAAACTGATGCAAAGAGTTTACGATGAAGGTGCTGACTCATAAAACCAACGTGATATCATGAACGTGTAAATATACGTGCCACTTTTAATTGGCGTGTTATCTGGGTGCGTTATAAGCTTTCCACGTGTATGTTCATGCAGTGTCAAATATCATGGTTATGTGAAATGGAGACCTTGGCGTAATTGACAAGCAATTAAATGGTGTTGAACAACATGCGAAAGGTCAAAAGTGAGTATGTACAGCATGCCAAATGCCATAAGAACTGGTGTAACATATAACGTGATTTCATGAGATCAGTCTCCATAAAACATCAGGAGAAACAACAAGAAAAAGACTTGAAATTACATATATACTTAAAAAAGGCTGGAAAAAAATCTGAGAAACTGCATATGAAAAAAAAACATGAACAGTTGAATGAATGAATGAACAGTTGACCTGTTGTGACAGAGATTTAATTAACCTTCCGGTATCCAAGAGAGTGTATTATGCACACTTTGTCATATGATTTTCACAATTTATTTTAGGTCACAATTCAAAAGTAGTTTTTTTGCCTGCTTTTTAAAATTCTGAACATCCATATTTAATGTTAAATTCTTACACTGACACCTTTCTATCAAGTGAGCACAAAATGCAGACACATTTAGCATTTAACATCTGACCTTGAGCCAAAACAGTAATGTATATTAAATAATGTTGGTGTTAATCACTGACATATGACAAGATGGAAAAAAAAATTTTTTTAAGTAATATATTGGAAAAAAGTGTTTTTTGCATAAGAATATAGAGTTTCCATTACAAACATGGCATTTAACCGGTTAAAAATAAGACGGTTATTAAGTATTTGGTATTTGTGTACAAAGTTGATGAAATACAAAAAAAAAAAAAAAAAAGTTAGAAATTATGTGAAAAATATTGTGATATTAATATATACACTGCAGATTGTGTGCTTTTGGTGATTGGAAGAACCTCTATGGGTAGATACCGGAGGGTTAAAGATCAAAAAACACAAAAAATTGATCAAATACCGAAATAATCAGAGAAGTAGAGGAAACGTCTGATGAAGACGCAAAAAAAGATGCCAATGTTCTGAGATGAAACTGAACGAGGACAGATTCTTTTTAAATGGATCTAAGTCTGAATCGTCGTGGGGACAGTTTCAGGTGTAAATGAAATCAGTTTGTTCTCATGGTTTGTTGACGTTCAAGTAACTTTCACTTTTTCATTTTCTAAAACTGGCATCTGCTGCTGTCATGGAGAAATAAATCACAGTAAGTCCAGAATAACATGTTCCTCCTTTGTGCTCATTGAATTAAAACCAAAAAGACAGAAACTGGATGAGGAAAAAATGCAAAATACACCCAAAGAATGACAACCTGAGATGGAGAGCAGATTTCACTCTTACAGTTTGTCCAAATTTTCAGAATGTTCAGTAATTTTCTTGCTTTTGCAGTATTTGTTAATTATTAATTATAGTATTTGTTAATGAAAACACTATTGGATTTGATGTTTTCTTGGTCTGATGATCAGGAATCAGTGTTTGATGAGAACAAAGGAAGAAATTTACACCTGAGGTAAAGGGGGGGGGGGTCAGCTAACATCGATGGCTTTGCCCCCCTTGGAGGCCATAGTCTGGTGAGGGGGTGATGAGGACAGTGAGACGGGTATAGATAATCGTCCCGTGGTGGGTCCAACCCATTGTCGCATCATTCGCTCACAGTGAAACGACTTCCTGAACCTGACACGCCTTTGGACGCTGTCACCAGAACATGTGACCGACATGTGACGTACGAGTGGCCAATGCTGGTTTATGGCGGTGTAAAGACAGAGCAGGAGTGGGTGGTGTTTCGTCTGACTTTGGAACCAGGGTCGTCTTTTTAATGAACGTCTGCTCCTGGAATTCCACAGCATCGGTGTTTCGTTGTCGTCTAAACAAAGACGGCTGCCGACGATGTCACTAGCCTCCGATCATGGGGGGTCAAAGGTCAACCATAGGGCTCTGAGGGAGGCTGCAATCTGGAAAAATAAAACCTGATGCTCAGTTCCAGTTTAACCCACCTATACTGTGTTGAACTTTTGACCACATATTGTTCAAGCATCAAGACAAATTAGATGTTCATTTAAAATAACTTGAATAAAAAATAAATAAATAAATGTTCTTAAGTGAAATGTCACTTTAAGTGAGAGCCCCATAAAATTGAATTTCTTTAACATCGACTTAAATTCAACCATTAAGTTTGTAATAGTCATTTTGAACAGTTTCTATACATTTATAAATGAGGATGATAGTCGACCTTTTCCTGTTCAACATTATCATCAATTCAGCCATAATATGCCGATCTCTGGTCTGAGAGAATCACATTTATGAGAGAGAAGATTCCAGTTCTTCTTATTAGCAAACCAGCTAACACTAGCAATCTAACTGCAGTCTTTTCTTGTCAGATACTGAAAGGTTAATATTAAATAAAAGTTCTTTTAAAAGCTGAAATACTTAGATTGAAATGACTGAAAGGAATTTCATTAAAAAACAAACAACTTGGTGCTTTTGAAGAAATAAAAAACATGAGGGGAGTCACTTGAGGTCTCTCAGTTGGTTAAAGCTAGACAACTTACATTAACTAGAGCAAATGTTAGCCAGTGAGCCAATAGTCAAAATAGACTGAGAAATGAGAAAGTTATGTATAAAAAATGATCTAAAGTGTTCATCTGATTAATAGTAGACAGTAGCTAACATTAGCCAGCAAACCAACCACTGCGAACAATTGTTAGTGCTAACATTTGCTAGCATGTTTACAACAGTTTACCAGGTCTAGCCAGTCAGAGAGACTGAAACACACGACAATTTTTAACTTCGAAAAATATGACTCAAATATTTGTGGCTTCTGAAATCAGCCATGAGATGAACACGTTAGCGTTCAATAAACTGAATGGTTAAGGTTAACCAGTATGTTTGCTATCGAATTAATAACAATGCAGCTTTGAAATGTCAATGATTCAAGGCTGTTGTGGAAATGTTCATAGCTGGATTTTTTTAGTATTAAATGGTAGTTAATATTACCTAATGGGTGGCGTAATCTTCTATCACATCCTTTTTATCTAAACTGGTGAATATGACGCTAACACTTTAGTGCAGATGGGCTGTGGTTCAGATCGCAGCCTCGAGAAAAAATGAACGAGAAAATGAATGAGAAAAAACAGCCAATCAGAATTTCCAAGAAGAACAGAAGCAAATGGATTCTGAGTTTTTTCTTCAGGTTCTGAAGATGGGTTTTATTTTATTTTATGATGCTTTTTAAAGTCTTTGACAGAAAAAGTTTCCACTGGTTTCAAAGTCAGCGAGAAAATTCAGTCAAAAAGAATCAACAAAAGCAAAAAAAGAGGAAAAAGTCAAAGTGAAACGGACTGATTATCCGTCAGAACGTCAAGCAGCTCAAACCAAACCCAACGACACTTCAACGCTCGATTGCACCTTCATTCAAGTTTTCAGTATTTTCCTCTAAAGCCTGTTTTCAGCTCGTGTTGTTGAAGCTTATTGTGAAGTATCTGAAAAAAACAACACACTCGCCGTTCGTTACCAATCTCAGCAGATACTCAACTCTTTCTCTTTAAACCACACATAAAACGGGTTCTGAACTAACATTTACAGCCTTTATTCATTTAACTGGTCAATGGTCAGGACTCTGGATATCAACCTCGTTATCCTCAATCTAAATCTAAAGAACATTCACTCATTAAATAGTATCGACTTTAGTCAGAAAAAATGTAATGTTAAAATTAGATTGGAAAACCTTCAAATGCACTTAATACATTAAAAAAAGAACATGTAAATGCAAAATTTTTAAATTAAAAATCTGCTGTTTATGTTTTTGGTCTCCAGGTTATTAGAAAATATTAAAATAAAATATTAGAAAACAGTGAATAAAGTTTTCAATTTGTTCTCACAAGAAAGAGTGAATGTGAAAACTTTAAGTTGAGCTTTATTTAGTAGATATTGATGCAACTTGATTTTATTTTATTCATTAATGAATGCTTTAATCAGAAAAAGGATTAAACCTTTAAAATTCTACATTATTTCCCAGCAAAGAAAAAGTAAAATCAAGTTGAAATAAAGTTAAAAGATCCAAATTTATTTCAGGCTAAAAACTTCAGCTTTTCAATTTCACACCCTAGTCACACTAGAGTTGAACAGATAAACTGATCCATGGAAGTTCTTTAGAATCAGACTGAGGGTTAGGCTGAATCTCAGAGTCCTGGTCCAGGATCTGGTCCGGTTCTGGTTTAAGTGCTTCTATCTGGACCGTCTGTATTTGCTGAAGGTCCGTTAATGAACCATTTGGCTTTTTCCCAAAAGGCTTTTCTGGTGCAAACACTGAACCTGTGTTTTACATGTGGCCTCAAACACACCATTTGTCAGCTTGAATTCACCTTCATTCGTATAAAAACACAAAAACAAATTGAATGTAAATAAACTCTTAAACTCTTTTCTCCTTTCACCACCTTTGGTCTGTGGTTCAGATCTGACGCTGCCTTTTCCAACAAAAAAACAACACAAATCCACAAAGCAAATGAAACCCGAGCTCGTACAACCCCCGCCTCC
>JAPTGZ010000019.1:12049620-12062427 GCA_029814645.1 Fowleria isostigma
TCACCAGTAAAACCCATGGAGTTGGATCAATGACAGTGAATGGACACACTGGGTTTATGTTCAGTTAATGATAGATTGGACTGAAAAAGTTACTTTTTCTGCAGTTTTCCCTGTTTTTGATAAATAATCCTGTGAATTTACTCTGAGCTTTAATGAAAATCTACATGATCAGTGAATAAAATATAGATTATAGAGGATTTACACTGAGAAATGCAAAACACAGAGGATAATATAATAAATGGAGATAAATAAGATAGTAAAAACAAAAATAATTTGGACGTTGTGACTATAATATTTGAAGGTGTCAAAGGGTTAAAGGTTTTTTTTCTTGGCGATGATGCAGAATCTTCTGACTCAGATTTAATGACGTGGACGTAAACATTGATGGTTTGATGTTAACAGACAAACTGTTCAGTGACGTGTATTAACCAGCAGATAATGACCGGTCGGTTAATGACATGGATG
Source organism: Fowleria isostigma (assembly GCA_029814645.1). Taxonomy (NCBI): domain Eukaryota; kingdom Metazoa; phylum Chordata; class Actinopteri; order Kurtiformes; family Apogonidae; genus Fowleria; species Fowleria isostigma. The sequence continues at coordinate 12,050,086 of JAPTGZ010000019.1, forward strand.
CCAACGCACGACGTCCGTGACCATGAGATGATTCATGTGTTAATTAGTGGAATTAATGTGCGTGTTAACAGAGTTTAATAAAAGGCAGAGATGGAGCGAAGACGCCACTCACAGAAAACAGATGAAGAACTGATATGGACACAAGGCATGATGGGAAACAACAGAATGATGGGAAATGGCGGCATGACGGAAAACGGTAACGTGACAGGATACAGCGGTGTGACGGGAAACAGTGGCCTGATGGAAAACGACAGTCTGACATAAAATGGCGGCCTGACAGGAAATGGCGGTGTGACGTGAAACGGTGGCCTGATGTCAAATGGTGGCATGATGGGAAAAGGCAGCCTGACGTGCGGCGTGATGGAAAACAGCGACCTGATGAAAAATGGGAGTGTGGCGAAAAACGGCGACGTGATAGAAACGGCGGCATGACAAAAAACTGCAGTGTGAAGAGAAACGGCAACATGGCAAGAAACAGCAGTGACAAAAAAATGGCAGCATGATGGAAAACGGCAGTGTCTGGAGTTTATAAAGTCAACGAGCAAATTAAAGATATGGCAAAACAGCAAACAAAGAATGAGATGAAAACACTAAAAGGTTGAAACAAGATAAAAAGGTGACGTGGAAAAATACAAAACAAAAAAATTTAAATATGATGGAAAAACTGTCGGATAAAATAAAAACGTGAAAGTCGATGAAATGCAAAAAAAAATAAAATAGTAAAATATGTTATAAAAAAGACAAAGAAAACCTAAAATGTGAAAAGCACCAAAACAGAAAAGATGCAAAAAATGATGAAAAAAAAGACGAAAAAACTAAAACATGCAACAAGATGAAGATGAAGATAATATAAGACAAGATGATGAAGATGAAGATAACATGAAAGACATGACAATAAAGATGAAGAGGATATAAAAGTCAAAATGATGTACAGAAATATTTTAAAACACAAAACAAGAGGAAAAAAAGACATTAGACAAAGACAATGTAAAAGACTAAATGAGATAAAAGCCAGTGTTTTTGTTTGTGTTGTAATAAACCCCGCCTCCAGGGGGAGGTCCTTCGGTTGACACCACCCTTTGATTGGTTGTGTTTGATGGAGTTTTGTCCGTTATTTGTCTCGTAAATGTTCTCGCTTTCACTTTCACATCCTTTCACTAATAGATGATAAAACCTCCGCTCAGTTCTTTAACCTTCAGGCTCGTCTTAAAACGACAGAAATCACTTTTAGTGTCGGCAGTAAAGCGGCTTTCACTGCTGTAAAGTACAGAGACAATACAAATACAAAGAAAATATCCAAAATTCACCTGTTTCTCCTAATGTTTTGACTGAAACTTCAGCTTATGCATCTACATTTAACACTGAATTCAACACCTAAAATAATAATTATAATTATTCCAACGTCCATAAGGTCAAAGGTCAAAGCAAACAGCAGATAATGACAGAGAGTTCAGTTTACGTTTATGTTGTAAATGTAATAAAGCATACAAATAAATGCTAAAATAAAACATTTACTGCTTATCCCATGGTCTGCGCTGTGGTTTATTGTTGCTAAAGGGCCAAAGTGAATAAAAATAAATCAGAAACACAGAAAAAAGGCGCTTTAACGGCCTCGCTCTGACACATTCTGGTTTTATGAAGACATTAGTTGAAAATGGGCTGTAATAGCCTTTATAATCTGCTCATTAATACCAATGCAGCTGCATAAATGTAATGCATCAAAGCGGAGAAACACATTATTACAGCCACGACAGGGAACGGGGACGATACATTATCTTTACAGCAGCTGGAATTAACCCTTCAGAGTCCCTGAACGCACCACCACATCCACATAATATAATTGACGCATCAGCAGACGGAAAAAACAGTAAAACCACTGATGATACACAATAAAAACAGAACTTACACCAATATCATCATCATGTTTGGTTCAGGAACACATGAAAAAACAGGCTTCTACTGTGGAAAAGTGAAAGTACATCAACCAATCAGATGTGTGGAATCATGTAACACCTGATTAATGTTAAAAATAGATGTAATACTGCTATATAGTTTTATATAGTTGTAACAGTTGTACATATTTTTAAATAGCGGTAACAGTTGTATATTGGTTTGTATAGTTGTTTATAGCTGTAATAGTTGTATATAATTTATACAGTTAAATATAGTTTTATATAGTTCTATATAGTTTTATATAGTTGTAATAGCTGTATATAGTTTTAGTTGTAGTAGTTGTATATAGTTTTATATAGTTGTAATAACTGTATATAGTTTCATATGTTGTAATAGTTGTAAATAGTTTTATAAAAGTTGAAATAGTTGTAAATAGTTTTATATAGTTGTAACAGTTGTATATAGTTTCATTTAGTTGTAATAGTTGCACAGAGTTTTATATAGTTGTATATAGTTTTATATGGATGCAATAGTTGTATATAGTTTTATATGGATGTAATAGTTGTCTATAGTTTTCTTACAAATGCCTGCAACATTGGCTGTATTTTCATCTAAATAGTTGTATGTAATTTTTTTTCTAAGTTTTCCATTCATATGTTCTTAAAATGCATCAAAATAGTCAGTTCAGCATGTTTTCCGTGGAAAAAAAAGGACTGATGATGATGACGATGATGATGATGTCGTAAAACCGTGGTGTTTTATGTTTGTCCATAAAGCAGCTGCTGAAGCGGAGGATCAACCATGGAGCGACTCAGCCATTTCTTTCATTTCTTCTTAAACATAAAACCTCGTCCTGACTCATTGCTCTCGAATCTGGAGGAATTATATGATGAAGGTCAACTCCTGATGACTTTAACATCAACTCGACGAACAGGAAACACGATTCAACAGCAACAACAGTAGCAAAAAAAACACCGGCAACAACAAAAACCAGAACAACAAAAAACAACAGCAACTAAAGAACAGCAACAACAGCAACACAAAAACAGCAACAGCAACAAAATAAAGCAGCAACAACAACAAAACAGGAACAATGGCAAGAACAGCAACAAAAACAACAACAACAACAGCAACAATACCAACAAGGACAACAGCAACAACAGCAACAGGAACAATAAATGTAACAGCAGCAACAACAAGGACAACAGCAACAACAAAAACAGCAAGAACAGCAACAATGGCAATAACAACAACAGCAGCAACTGCAGTAATGACAACAAAAACAGCAACAACAGCAACACCAACAACAGCATCAAAAAACAGCGACAAAAACAATAACAACAGCAACAATACCAACAAGGACAACAGCAACAACAGCAACAGCAAGAACAACAACAACAATGGCAATAACAACAGCAGCAACTGCAGTGTTGACAACAAAAACAGCATCAACAGCAACAACAACATAACAGCAACGACAACAGCAGCAGCAGCAACAACAACAGAATTTCTCATATCAGGCAAAAACTGTTTTCAAATTAAACAGTGTAAACTCTGGACCATATTCACATATTTCCTCTGGACAAAAAAAAAATCAAAAGAATAAAAGTTATTTCATCTTTTTTATTTAGTCAAATAAATCTGAAAAATTATCTCACTTCATTGCAGACTATGAATCTGGACTGATATCAGACCAGATTCCACATTAAAACAAATGATTCTGCAGTGGCTAATGTTAGCGTTTAGCTAATGTTAGCATGCAGCTAAATCAGTGTTTCTCAATGGGAGCGTTGAGTCACTGTCAGGGTGAGAGGGGGGGTGTGCTGAGACCAAAATGAGGACGTATAAGCTCTGTCTGCCTTTGTTTTTTAAAGGGGGGGCAGGAGGAGGCTCATGATGACGTAAAGGGGCATTTGTTCAATAAAGGTTGAAAACCACGGAGCTAAATGAAGCTGATCTGAACCTCATCAAACCACAAAAACACTGACTCTTTATCCTATTTCACCTGAAATCACGACAAAAACACTACAGTCAAGTGTTCAGACATTAGTCAACAAACTGAAGTAAAACAGACATTTTCTCATAAACTGCACATTGATAAAACATTAAACAGTTCATTAAAATTCAATCCCCTCCAGTTTTCTGACATTAATAAAACACACCGAGCAGAACGAAGACATAAAACAGCACAGTGATAAAGTCAGAAAGGATTAAAAACATTAACTCCACTTCTACATTTCCATCAGCACATTGTGATTTTTATGCATTTAGTGTGGTTTTACAACTTGAAAGATGAAAAATATGACAAAAACACATATGATACTGAAGGAAGAAATAGGGAATAAAGTATTAATCCTTGTTAACCCATAGATGTCCTTCTAATCACCTAAATCTATAGTGAAAATGTCCAAAAAGTTTTTCAGGTTTTTTTTTTAACTTTTTTTTGTACTTCATCAACTTGAGCCATAAACAAAAACACCAACTGTACACCTGTCATATTTTAACCCTTTAAATGTCATGTTTGTAATGAAAACAAACCATAAAAACCAAAAGGATTTTATATGTGTATATATATATAAATATATATATACACACACTGGTTCTTTTTCTTTTTTTCATCCTGTCATATGTCAATAATTAACACCAACATTGGTTAATAGAATTATTATTTTTTGTTCTATTCAAATATTAAATGCTAAATATGTCAGTGTGTATTTTCCACTCACTTGGTAGAAGAGTGAACGAACAACTTTTAAATTCTCACCTAAATCAAATCGTAAAAAATAATCTGACCTTTAATAACATGAATTACAGAGTGTGCATAATATACTCACCCTGATACTGAAGGGTTAATAATATATACCAAAAACTGTGTACTGTGTTTTCTACTAAATGTTCTGAAATGTGTGAGTTCTGTATTCTTCATTTGTCAGAACTATATGTTCTGCCATCTGTATGTACTGTATGTACTGTATGTTTCGCTAAAACTCGTCCGCTGACTGAATGAATGCGAAAATCAAATGTCATGTGTGGCTGAAAGGGGGCGGAGTCAGAGAGAAACTCGAGGTTTCATTGAGAAAAACCTGGTCCCAACCAGGTTAGTTTCACGGAGTCTGTTACTATGGTAACTGACCGAGAGGTTGAGTTACCTCTCTCTGTGAAGCAGGCTGGAGTTACCCCTCTGTGTCTGGGTTGAGTTACCTCGCTTTGGAACACGGAAAACTCAGAGTTTCCCTCATTTCAGGGTTAACACACTCAGAGTTTTCAATAACTCTGCTTTGCGAAACGGACCCCTGATGTACGTGCATAAACGGAAGGCTACAATTTCAATAACACGACCTGAAATAGTTAGCTTAAATGCAGAATATATCCTCCCTAGTCCAGCGGTACCAGGTCCAGGTCTCCATGGGTGGGGCATCTCTCCTCTTTCAGTGAAATCTGGGCCCATATTCACCCTAGTCCCGCCTCTTATTTGATCACTTTTTCCTCGTCCACTGGGACAACACCCTTACCGTCTTTGCTTTTCTTACTGCTTCAGCCATGACCTTTAACCAATTTGTATGTTTCCTTCTCTATTGACCTGCCTCGTCTTCTGAAGTGGAGTGGGGATGTGACGTATGTTGTAAAGCAGTCACATTTAGTAGTTCTTTTTGTGTAGGGGTTCCAGAAGTTACATAATACCTATAGTGAGATGATGTTCCACCAAAAAGTCCTTGAAAATAGAGTTCAAAGGACCAAAAAGTTCATAGTGTTACTTAAACTCTAACAGATTAAATGTACATTTTAGGAGTTTTAATTTGATAAATGACAGATACAGATATAAATCCAATCCAGTAGAAGAAAAGCCTGATACAAAGGTTTTCTCTTCATTGTATTAAACCAGAACCAATGTTTGAAATTCATGATGGACCACATGGAACCTCTAGCCCTAATTGGTCTACATCCAACCAGAACCCAGTCCACTCACCATAACTGAACTCACAACATCAACATGTCCGCTGAAACAGAACTCAAAAGAACCAAAGAGCAGAACACAAGGGGTTCTTACCTGAGGTGGATCCTGGAGGTTGAGGTCCCGTACTGGTCTGTGGATCCCTGGAGGTCAGAGGATCAGGTCTGGTCTGGGTCTTAACATGAGGGGGTCCCACCCTCCCGTGGAGGCCGCCGTTCTCCTGGGTCTGCTCATTGGTGCCATGTAGCTGGACTTTAGAACTAAACTGGTTCTGGTGGTCCTGGGGGTCCATTGCTAACACCTTCGGGACCGTGACCAGGTCCCCCAGCTGCTGGCTCATGTCGTTGCTGTGCTCTCTCTGGTACTCGACCAGTGCCTGGCACTGGAAGCTGTCAGATGCCATGGCAACTGGAGCAAAGCCGACTGATCCAAAACAAAGAATAACAGAGTCTCCTGAGATTCTGGTACGTCTGGAGATGAAGAACCCTGAGAAGAACCTGAACCTGGACCTGGGAGGATGTCTAGAACCTTCTGGATCCAACCATACAATGAAAACCTGATCCCTGAGGTGAAATCCTGAACTGGTTTAGTCCCAAAACCACCTGAAAAGTAGGTTTGTAATCCACGAAAATAAGTCCAAATGTTGTAATCCACCACCTGAGTCCTTGAGTCCAGAACCCAAATAAAACCAGGGTCTTAATCCAAAGGTGAGTTTTCCTGGACATGAAAACCACATCCAACCTCTGTAATCCAAAGATGTCCTCATTTAGTCCTGAAAACACTTGAAAACCAAGGACAGATTAAACAATTAATCATCAAATAATCAAAATTTTAGCAAATAGAACTTGGTTCTGATGGTGACTGATGGTTCATATCAGGTTCTGAATGTGGAACACTCAAAATAACAGCTCATAAAAAGTCGGAATCACATGTGTTCACCATACATTTAACCTAGAATAAACGTAAATTTAACCAAACAAACAAAAAATTAATCCCGAATACACCAAAAATTTAATCCTGAATAAACCAAATATTTAAACCAGAAAAAAAACATTTAACCTTGAGAAAAAATTTTTTTAACCCTGAATAAACCCAACATTTAACCCTGAACAAACAAAAATTTAATCCTGCACCAAAATTTTACCTCAAATAAACCAAACATTTAACCCAGACTGAACCCCACATTTAACCCTGAATGGCCCCAACATTTAACCTGAATAAACTAAACATTTAACCCTGAAAAACCCAACACTGAACCCAAAACAAACCCACATTTAACCCCAAATGAACCCAACATCTAACCCTGAATGAACCCAACATTCAACCCTGAATAGACTCAACATTTAACCCTGAATAAACCAAACAAATAAAACACTTACTATGTCTAATAAAACTGGAATCCAAAGCAGGTCCAACCTGAGTCCAAATGTGGATCCTGGTCCTGGTCCATCAGCAGAATCTGAGCCGATCCTCAAAGTCCTGCTTCTCCTCATCTGACACACAATGACAAACACACACTGACACACACTCACACACACACACACTTGAGGAGACCCAGCACCGAGCAGAACCTGGATCCGGATCTGGACCCGGGTCTGAACCTGGATCCTGATGCAAACAGAACATTAACACGCGATCATTAAGCGAGGAAACAGGACCATAAACATGTTTTATCTGGGTTTGGATCAAGACTGAACGACCATTAGAAAATAGAAATATGACACAACGTCTGATTAATGAAAAATAATAAAGACATAATCAGTGTTTAATAAAAGAAAATTAGGAAAATGATACAAAATATAATTAATATTCATGTTCAAGAGAAGGAAATGTAAAAGTACATTTAAAAACTCATATTATTCACCAATAAACATAAATTAAATGCAGTTTAAATTCAGTGATAAAACAATTATGATTATTATCATGGTTTGGTTTTCTATTATTTTTGTGGATGATTTCTATTACGTAATTTACAGATGTTTAGTTTAATTTACATCATTTACCAGTTGTTATTAACTCTGAATGTTCATTAGTTTTCAGTTCTGACCTGTTTTTTTTTGCTTCATCCTTTACAATTTAATATTTCTTTTATTTTATTGATGTATCATTTAAAACCATTTAGATACCTCTGGTTTCTCCAATGACCTGATCTGTGTTAATTATCACCAGATCTGTGAATATATCAACGTCAGTCAGCAAAATGTTCCAGATTTTCAGATGATTTGGGTCAAGATTTAAGATGTTTTTCAGATTAATTCTATTAATTTTAAGTCCAACATGGCTGTAGATGATCTGTCTGATTCTTCCTGGTGAATATGTATACATTATTTTTAAAAATTATTTCTGGTTCTAATTGAGTTTTATTTTCATTTTAACTGATAAAATCCCGATTTAGAAACATTTTTCTTGAGTTCTAGTTTCTGTTTTATTGGAGTCAGGTTCTGGTTCTGATCAACCTGCTGGTGCGTCTCCATATACAGTTTTTTTTTTTTTTGGTTTTGTTTTTTTGGATTTTTGTTTGTTTGTTTGGTTGGTTGGTTGGTTTTGTTTTTATTTTTTTTTAAACTGATGTGAAATAAATGAACGGAGTCTAAGAATCTGAAAACCGGGTCCATCAGGTCCACCGGGTCCGTCTCCTCTGGACCAAACCGTGACTCGGCGGATGTGAAGTTGGCGCAGACGGTGCGCAGACTGAACTCCTCGTGCTCTGTCTGCGCGCAGAAAACAAGACGCAAACTCACCGCTGTCCGCGCGAAGATCCGGTTCCGCTGGGCCTCCACGCGGGCTCCGGTCCCGAACCGCCGCCCCAGAACCACAGCAGAGCCGAGCCGAGCCAAGCCGAGTCCCGTCAGGACGCACTGGATCCGGCAGACAGAGGAGAGGAAGGAGGAGGAGGTGATGTCAGGAAACCCCTCCCCCGCCTCCTCCTCTTCATCATCATCATCCTCTGTCTGCACATGACGGGACGGTCTGAGACAAATAAAATAAATAAATAAATATTTTTTTAAAAGCACTGCAGGACGCGCAAGATGCGCCTGAATTATGTCAAATATCAGAATTAAATGATTAATTTACAGAGAAATAAATGCTTTCAAAGAATTTTCCAATAAAATATTAAATCTCATCCTGTCATGAACTGGATGGAACCAGTTTCAGTCCATCATTTAGTCACTAATGGCTTTTTCATTGGACAAATGTGCAAAACTTTACCGATATTTACTAAAAGCGCATGATGTCGGTTTTCCATTAAATCACAAATGTGATGATTTGTTCATTATTTTATTTATTTATTATAGAATTTGCACTGATTGCACATTTGATCAAGATTGCTGCTAATCCTGTGTCTATTTTTTTATGGTTGTGATAATTTTTTGTTTTATTGTATTTTTATTGTTTTATTGTGTTTTTACTGTTTTATTGTGTGTTTATTCTGAATTCTTTTGTAACTGCTGCACAACAAATTGCCCTTCAAGGGACAAATAATACATTTGAAGTTTGAAGTTTATTATACAGATGTCAGAAGTCACTGTGTAACCATGGCAATGAGCATAAATATCTGTTGTTTTGAATCTAGGTATCATTGCTCCTCCATCCCACATTAAATTCCAAAATGATTGGGTGTCCTTGTGTATCCACAAATATCGCAAAGCCATGTTTGTTTTAAAACCCTTTTTCTTTACTTGTAACATCTGTCACCATCTGTTTTTTTTTTTTGGGGGGGGGTCATTCAAGTGACACAAAAATGTCTTTCTGTTGTAGTTTTGCATAATACAAAACATTTTTTCTTTTAAAATTGTACAAATATGGATTTAGGGACAGTGTCTACAAATGGTTCTCTAATATTTATTTGATAGAAAATAGCTTGTAAGTATAAAAAATTATAAATCTACAATGAATTTAATGAAATACAGTGTACCGCAAGGTTCAGTTTTGGGACCACTATTGCAAATTATTAATATGAATGATTTTTCTTCTGTTTCTGGTGTGACTTTTCAATTGCTATTTGCACATAATACTAGTCTTTTTTACTTTACACATATATCTTCTCTTAATAAAGATCTAAATGATTATGTTCCAATTATTCAGAGTGGTTTAGAGCAAATAAATTGTCAGTGAATGTTAAAAAATCTAGTATATTATTTGCTATAATAAAAGATTTAATAGTGACCAAATAAAAATTCTCATCAATAATCAAGAAATAATAAGAGTTCCTTCCATATGTTTTTTGAGATGTCTGGATTGATGAGTTGGAATGAACAAATTAAACACGTATGCAAAAAAATTATAAAATCAATTGGAATTGTATGTAAGGTAGAAAATCTTGTTCATTCTAAATGTATTTTAACCTTATATTACTGTCTGATTTTTCCATATTTACTGTAATTATTTTAATATTGTGTAGTGAAGCACCTTTTCTACCCCCTCAACAAAATATTACTACTTCAGAAAAAGTTTGTTAGAATAGCCACTTTTTTTCTTTTACATTTTAAGTCCATATTGCATTGAACTGTTATGTGCTAAACAATAAAATGAAAATAAATAAATAAATTTTGCTACACCTGAAAAAAAAACTACCTCTTGCAAGCCCAAAAACTTTTAATCGAAAAACAAGAGTTTTGGCGAAAGTGTTATTTTTCCATTAGGCAAATTTTACGCAAGTTGAGGGTCAATGGAAAAGTGACTTAAGTTTGTGAATATGACTCAATTTTTTAGAGAAAATCTTACTCTTGACAAAGTTTAGAATCAAAATATTTTTGTTTGTATCCATCATCAGAACACTGTAAAAAATGAACTGTCCTCTTGAGTCATTAAGGACAAACATGTCCACTCACAAATACCTGCAATGAAAATATTACTGTATATTTCTTAAACCACTTCAGCCTCAATTAATGAAACCATAAAATGACAGAACACGTGATTTTGTAATGACTGAGACTAAAAAAAATGTGGTTTTAATGGCACATGTTTGTCCTTAATGAGGAAATAAAATGTCAAAACTGATGATACACAAAAAATGATTTATGCTAACTGAGTAACTAGGCTAATGTATGACATACCCAAGACACATTTACAAATTAAAATAAATAGAAATAAAAAATCCTTAATTGGAAAATTACAATTTTTTTGTTTTTAATCAATAAGTGATTTCAAGTAATTAAACTGTCTTTAAAACAGTTAAAGTTCTTAAATCAGTTTAATGTTTTGTAGTTCTGAGCAGAGCTGTACGATGGCATATTAGGGCAATGTCGGAAAAATAAGAACACTTGTTACTATGAGAATAAAGTTATAATATTTTGAGAATAAAACCATAATATTATGAGAATAAAGTCATAGTTTTCAACAAAAACTCATAATTAAACAAAAATAATGTCATACTTTTATGAGATTAAATTTGTAATATTGTGAAAATAAATTTGCAACAGTGCAATAAAAAGTCGTAATTTATAAATTGAAAGTTTTAAGCTCTGTCATCAATATGGTTTAAGACTTACAATTTATAATTTATGTCATAAGTCATGTTGATGACAGAGTTTCCGGTTACAGCGCTAGCCCTGCAACTGACCACCTCTAGTCAGTTCCTCCTCCACAAAAGAGATTCAATTCTTACAATAAAACAAACCCAAATGTGTGTGAACTGTCCTCAAAGTCCTTCAACAAATGCTAATATGCTGATGGTGGGCAGGGCTAAAGACCCTATTATTAATAGGCTCAGTATTTGGTTGTGTGTAAACCCTGAATGAAAGTAGAACCTCATAAAATGTTCCAATTTCTCCATTATGTGATGAGTGGACACAACTTTATTCTTGAAAACTATAGTTTTTCTGCCTGTTTTTAAATTATGTTACTCTCATAATATTATTCCTTTATTCTCAAAATATGACATTATTCTCATAATATTACATAATTCCCGTAAAAATTATGACTCTTTTTTGTATTCGATTTCGTTCTCAGAAAATTACAGGTTTTATCTCGATATTTTAGAACTTTATTCTTGTTGTGGCAAGTGTTTTTATTTTATTATGTGGCCCTAATATATCATTGTAGGTCTGAAGGTCTTTAGGAGATTTATGCACAAAAAAGCAGAAAATAATATTAAACTTAACTATTTTTATCGCAGGTTTTGGACATGGACATTCTTGTCTTGGATGGTTTAAGAGGAGAGTGAATTATGGGTAATTACTTCACTTTCGAGTTTCCAGTAAATCTACTGGTCACAAACATAAGGGTCAGGGCCCAGAATGGGTCACTGACACACAGTTTTACCTCCTAATTGTCTGGCAGAAGTTTCTCTGTTGCTGTTGCACATGTCCGAGTCTGTCACCCTCTCATGTGGGGTGCCCCAGGGGTCGGTTTTGGGGTCGATTTTATTTTCCTTGTATGTGCTGCTTTTGGGTAAATGGTAAATGGTCGGTACAGGCGGTCCTCGGGTTACGCCGGCCGCGACTTACGCAGTTTCGTGGTTACGCCCCCTGAGTCTCATCCGCTATTTTGTCTCC
>JAPTGZ010000019.1:12303510-12313510 GCA_029814645.1 Fowleria isostigma
TGTGAAACTAGTATTGTAAAGCGCTTTGAGTACCATTAATGTGTAGAAAAGCGCTATATAAGTACAGACCATTTATGTCCAATGCAAAAGCCACTAGTTTTGAACACTTCAGTTTGTTTTTCAGACAAAATACTTATAAATATTCACAATATTATCAAGTCAAACCGTATTTGAAACTGAAAATACAAAAATAACCACAAAAATATCAGTAGGACTACTAAATATCAGTAAAGTTTTGTGCATATGTCCAATGGGAAAGTGACAACTGGGGGAAAAAAATCTAACATTAAACTTTAAAGAAATATTGATGTTTATATGTAAATTAATAATGGGACACATCATGTCTACAGCTGTAAGATGTCCTGTTCATGATGATTTGAAATAAAAACATCAATATTTCCTTTTATTTTAGAAATTCAGAGGTAAAATATTCAAAATCATAGTCATGTTGAGAAACCATCACAACCATCTTTGAGGTATTTTAGAAGCAAAATAACCATTTACACCAAACTAACCAATGTGATTATGTTTATGCTGATATAAAACTATATTTTGACATTAGTCATTGTTTTGTATCCCAGACCCCTGTTAGAAAAGGAACACCTGAATTTGAGTCCACATACTTTTGTCCATATAGTGTACAGTAGATTCAGAAACGGGACTGATCCCGTCTAAGAGTAAACATCTCATTAGATTTTAAAATCAACCCAATCAGAAGACAACTGGATCACTGACACCACCCCATCACCGTCGAAGCAGCAGTGAATCACAAACCGAAAAACCCAAAACCAGCAGCAGGAGAAAAAAAATAAAATAAAAATCACAAAGCCCTCAAAAACAGCCCCGTCCGCCCGCCAACGAAACCCAACGTACCCAGATCAGAGGGAGGCGGAGCCAGCGGAAAAACCCGGGAAACCCAGAGGAGAAAAGGACGGAGAGAACAAAAAGGAGCAAAAAGTCAAATAAGACGTGGTCCAGTCGGATGTAAGCGGCGGACGGGCGGACGGGCGAGGGACTGCTGCTCAAACAAGGCCTGAAACGACAGAAACACACACGTTAACACACAATGGATACACACACCACACAACACAACACAACACCACACAACACAACAGCGACAACAGGACAGAAACAGACCAGCTGACACTCACATCTCCTGAGACACAAGAAGAAGCTTCACTAAGGATCTGCACTTTGAGTACTTTTTCAAGTCAAACAATCAAGCTAATATGACATCACTGCGAACCCCTCAGATCCGTCAAGTCCTTAAAGAAATGCAATAACAAACATATACGCAATATACTGCACAAAAAGAGAAAAATCTCCCCCAGAGGTAAAGCCTTTTGGAACTCGTCTCTAAAATGTGTGGCCCAAAGCATGGACATTACCAAAAAAAATTTGCATTACAAATAAAATTAAAATTATACATCTCAAGATCTTACATAACATATATCCCTCCAACGCTATTCTGTCTAGATTTTCTGACATTAATGAAATATGTAACTTCTGTAATTAATCCTGAAACCACTTTAAACTTAGTCTTTCATTGTATGCGTTCTTTTAACTTTTGGTCTAAAATTGAAAACCTCATTGTATCAAAATGTCTCCATCTCTAGAATTTATATTTAATCTAAAAAAGCACAAAAACCCTGACAACTTATAAACGGATTTTCAAAATGGACTGATTTACTCGGCATACTTTGTTTTTATTTTTTTATATTTTTAGATATTATCTATTTCTTTTTATGTATCTATACATACTTAAAATATGTGAATTGATTTGTATTGACAATTTTTCTTTATGTTTTTTTTACATATTTATTGTTTTGCATGCGAGTTCTCAAAAAAATTTTGTTGAAAAAAAAGGTCCTTAAAGAATCAGAGTCAACAACTGACATCTTTATATTTATTCCATGAAGACTTATTCAGTTATTCCTGATAGTCTGTTGTCTTTATTTGGTATCTTTTCCTCCTGCTTCCAGTTGTGTACATGTACAGTGTGAGTCCACCCCCTTTGAAAAGTAAGATTTGAATCAATATCTCAAAGAACACACACACAATTTCAAAAAAATGTGGGCTAAATTGGATTTTATTAAACACTTCCATAACTGAGAACATATGTTGTATAGTGTCACATAGAAAATGTTGATTCTCAAAGAAAACTGAAGGTTTTGTGACATATCTGTTGGGGTGGACTCATTTATGCTGAACACTGATGTTAGGGTGTCTGTCCAATCAGATTTCACTATCGTGTGTTGCCGGGCAAAAGAAATCTGCTCTGAATCAACAGTGTAACCTCTGGAGTTTCAGTTAATGCAATGAACCTGTGGCCTTAACCAAACAAATGTCATGTTAGCCACATGGAGACGATGTCGTGTAACCTAACCCTAAACCTTAACCCTAGTGCAGGGGTATCAAAGTCATTTTCTTTCGGGTTTCACACTCGGCTCAATTTGATCTCCAGCGGACCGAACCAGTAAAATAATAACATAATAACCTAAAAGTAATAACAACTCTTTTTATTTTAGTGCAAAAAATAACATTACAAGATGAAAATATTACATATACATACTATCCTTTTACAAAAATTGTGTGATTAACCTAAAAAAAACACATTTCTTGAGGAAAAAAAACAAATGCTATTTTAAGAATATTATGCCTCATTTTATCATTTATACATGTTCATTATGGATCAGATCTAAAGATGCACAAAACATTTAGTGTCAGTTAGAATATTGTTAAAATTACACTTAATTTTGTTTAAACATTTCAGGTTGTTCATATTTGTTCGTTATTCACATTTTATTGTTAATGGAGAGGTTGTAATCATAACGCAATATTTTTTCACATTAAACCAAGAAGAAAATTTGGAGTCATTATCAAGAGGTTATTATTCTATTATTTTATTTTATATTGTATCGGTTTGTATGGGGAACGTGAATTACGACCAGTTCAACACTAGTGATTAATATATTTAGTGCAGGGGTCACCAACCCTGGTGCTCAAGGGCTATTACCCTACATGTTTTAGATGTTTCCCTCTTCCAACACACCTGATGGTCGTTATCAATCCTCTGCAGAGCTTGATGATATGCTTATCATTTGAATCAGGTGTGTTGGAAGAGGAAAATCTCTAAAACATGCAGGATAGTGGCCCTCGAGGACCAAGGTTGGTGATCCCTGATTTAGTGCAATTTTTGCACTTTGTAAATCAGGGGTCTCAAACTCATTTTAACTAAGGGATCACGTTCAGCCAACTTTAATCTGAAGTGGGCCGGACCAGGAAAATAATAACAGTGAAAAAAGTAAAATGACATTATAATAATGTTTACATCTACAAACTATCCTTTAAAATTGTGACAAACATGAAAAACCTAAAATCTCTTAAGAAAAACAAGTGCAAAACAAGTGCAATTTTTACATTATGTCTCATTTTGTCAAACTTACAGATCACAGCGGATCTATAAATACACAAAACATTTAATAATAGGCAGAATATTGTAAAAATGCATTTATTTTTCTTAAGACATTTTAGGGTATTCATATTTTTTGTGAAAGGATAGTTTTTAAATGTCAGCATCTTCATGATATTTTACTTTTTTATACCAAAACAAATAGGCAAATTAGTTTGTCATTTATTTGTAATTATGATAGTATTTTACTGGTCTGACCCACTTTAGAACATAATGGTCTGTACATCTTTGATTTTTAATATCTTCAATGTCATTTTTGCATTTCATAAATTCATCCTACGGACCAGATTGGACCCTTTTCTGGGCCAGTTTAGGCCCATGGGCAGCATGTTTGAGACCCCTGCCCTAGTGAAAGGGCACCTGCTGTCTTCAGTTCATTGATTTCTTACTCTAATAATGGCCTTCATTCTCTACATCAGGTACCTGACTGTTTGATATGAACAGGTGGAGTAAAACTGGTAGTACAACACCACTTGTAAAAGCTGTAAAAGTAAAATAACATTCATTGTTGAAGACAGGATGGAGGTTATGGCTCATTTTCTGCAGGTGAGTTCAGGTATTTGAAGGCTGAAATTCCAGAGTGTATTTATATTCTGCTGTGGGAGTCTGCTGAGACATGCTGCGACCCACTTAAAGCCGTCTGAGGTGTAAAATCAGAAAACACAGACAGCCGAGCGCCGCTAATGATGCTAAGGCTAACCCAGATATCCCACTCACTGCACACGCTGTCCTGCTGCTGGGAAACGATGCATGTGGTTAACCCGTTCAGGACTACCATTATAACAGGCCTGGATTTATTTATGTTGTTTTTGCAGTAACAGTGTCAGAAAATGTCTTCTTGCCCAATTCTTTTACACCTTTTTTTAAGGATAACTTAACTTTCAATATCTGGCCATTAATTATCATTATTCTATGTAATAAATGGACTTATATTTTTTTATTTTTATTATGAAAAACTGTAAATGTGTATAATGAAACCAAGAGATTATAAAAAATTAGCATGTGCTCAAATATTTGAGTTTGTCTAGATCATTCTGTGTCCATGTTCTTCTTATTTTTAGTTTTTTCTAGTCCTTTTGGTCCTGCGATCCTGTGTGATAGTCTGTGTTCAGTTTCTGTCTAGTTGTCGACAGAGCCCCTCATTTCA
Source organism: Fowleria isostigma (assembly GCA_029814645.1). Taxonomy (NCBI): domain Eukaryota; kingdom Metazoa; phylum Chordata; class Actinopteri; order Kurtiformes; family Apogonidae; genus Fowleria; species Fowleria isostigma. The sequence continues at coordinate 12,308,130 of JAPTGZ010000019.1, forward strand.
CTGATAAAAACATCCATCATCTCTTTGCCAACCTGTTGACCAGGCGTCTCATCCTCCTCAACTGGAAACACCCTCCGTCTCCATCTCAGAGCAGGTGGGTGACAGAGGTGTTACTGTCCATTAGACGTGAAAAGCTTCGATTCTCCCTCAATGGCTCCGTAAATTCATTTTAAAAAAAACTTGGGATACCTCTCTCAAATTATATTGAATCCTTGACATCTCTGCCTGACTGAGGCCCCCTTTTATTATTGTTTTTTCTTCTTTTCTTTTTTGTGTCTTTCTAAAATTTTATGTACTTATTTATTTCAATATTTTCCTTATTTATGTATTTGTATGTATTCTGTACTGTTCACATGTCAACATTGGATTCACATTGAGAATAGTTTTCCTTCTAATAGGATGGGACTGTGGGAGGGATACAAATGAAATATGAAAGAAGGGAAGTCCTCTCTTCCACATTGCATTATCATGTTGGTGCCTGTGAAATTGCTTCCAATAAAGAAAATTAACAAAAAAACAAAAAAATTCCATCCATATACATACATAAATTTATATAATACTTACAGCTAGATACAACTACCAATGAACTATCCAAAACTGAAAAATACAGATGCAAAACAAACCAAAAAAAAAATCAAAATTCGACAAAAACACTGCACAAGACACTAGTAGAACACTCCAAAACACCACCATGAGTATTATACACAATTATTTACAAGAATTCATCGCTAAAACCTCACAAAAATGCTGCTAAAAGCAATATAAATCTTTAATCTCTCTCTCACCGACTGCACTCTGCTGCTCTCTGCTCTGCCAACTTCCACCCCTCCCCCTCAGGCAATGATAGTGAACTGAATGATGGGTAGATGCAAAACTGTGGCATATGTTTAACACTCTGGCAGATCCCTGGATTTGATGTAGGTGGAGTTTGTGTCCAATGATGCTAACCCTGCCATGATCCGGTCCCTGATCCAGTCCCTGATCCGGTCCGATCTGCTCGTTGCATGGACCAGCTGACACTTTCTCAGCAGGAACATTAACATTCTTTCTCTGCTCCTTGGTGATTGGAGCAGATCCATTTATGTTTCTTTGACTTTAGATTAAATTTCAGTGATGTTAAACCTGCTTTACAGTTTCATTGTAATTAGCTTCATTTACAAGTGAATGCATCATTAGTTCCATCCATAACTTTGGTTCGATGAACGCTGAGCTCTCACTGGTTTTCTAAACGTTAGACACAACCTTTCACTAGATCAGAATTAATCATAAGTACTCATAATAGTGGAATATGGAACTGTGAATCTATATGACTGATAGAATTTTACAAATAATTATTCTTCCTCTGTGACCAAGTAGTGAAACATTTATCACAGATGTGACCTCAAGGGTTTTCTTGACTAATATGCTAATATGAGGGGAAAAAAAGACAGAAATGACAAAAATCCAATTAACACTAAGTGATATCAAAATTAAGAGCACCATATGTGGAGAAATGTCAAGAAGCAATTAATATTCCAAGACCACAATAAGAAAAGGTCATGTTGAAGAGCTGTTCTATTGATTTTCTGCTAAAAAAAAAAAAAAAAGCATGTGGGCTAATAATTATTTACAAACCTGTGGGTATTTTTCTTTATTTATTTACAGAACCATGAGTCTAACCATAATCAGTTTTAGTTTATTATTATCCTCTCATGAATAAAATTAACCAATGACAAAAATCTACTTAACAAGTCGTGTCATGTTGTACAGAGGCACATGTACACACATTAACTCCATATAATATGACATTTGCCTGAGGCTTGAAAAAGAGTGAAATTGTCCCATTGTCCCTGTATGTCTGCGTCATGTTCTATATGAATCAGTACCCAGTTGAATGTGTGAGGTTGTCAGGTTCTGTCTTTATGTTGGAGTCCTGTGGTCTGGATGCAGAGGATCTACCAATAGAAGTGGGTGGTACTTTCACTGGAGGAGAACTGAACTAAATTGGTCAAAGTCCATATATGACTTCAGTCTGTGCTCACTCATAACTATATTGATATCTCAAACCATTTCCATGATATTAACCATCAAAATATGGACCATTTTAAATAAAGGCAAAGTTGTAAATCTGTATGAATACCTACATTTCTCTGAAATAAAGGGTAATAATAATAAATTAATTAATTAAATAAATAAATAAATAATAATAATGATAATAATAATAATAATCTGATTTCTGGTGTTATCAGCTTATTCCAATGATCATGTAAACAGTAAAACCTGATTGGCTTTATCTTATAACAGTTATTTGATTATGAGAAATTGGATTAACACACCTAGACTTCTCCCCAATACTCTGATGTCTTCACACATGTATGCAGGTTAATCGGATTTATTTTGTTCTTTTACATCTGTGCGTGGGTACAAAAAAAAAGAAACCAAGTGAGCCTAAGGAAAAAGGTAAACAAATATGGCACGTAGCAGCGAAAAGTCTACAAAGACTCACTTCTGGAGTGAAGACGACACAAAAGTCATGCTACAACACACGAAAACTCAACATCCTCCATCTGCTTGATGCGAGGAAATACAGGAATGGCGACACATCCCAAAAGTTGTTCTTTAGAATGTTCAAGACAAGACCAGATGTTTTGAAGTGTATGTCTTATGTCATAATGTAAGTGCAACTCCGAAAGAAATCACATAATGGACTGAAACACGTAAACCAGGGTTTTTTGACTGTCGCATTTGTGAAGTGCATGTAAACACATCGGATCTGATAATAGCAATTATTAGATTACTCCCAGGTATCGGATTTTTATGGTCATATAAACCGGCTCAATGATAAAACCAGGAATTTTTAATTATTACATTTTTTAAGTGCATGTAAATTTGTTAGATGTCATTATTACAATTATCCGATTACTCCAGATATCGAACTTTCATGGTCATGTAGACAGGCTCATTGTTCCAAGGAAGCAACATACGAAATTTGAAATGAGTCTGACCAGTAGTTTTAGAAGAACATTGTTAAAATCTAGACATCGTGACCTTGAGTTGGATCCTTCAAGGTCACTAAGATCAAAGGTCATAGACCCAAATGATAGTCCATATATAACTTCCTATCAGTGCTCAATAGTAACTACATTAATATCAAGTTTCCCTCAAAAAAGATGTTATCTCAAGGGACTTCCTGGTTAAATAAAAATAACTACAATCTCTAACCTTTAACATGTTATAAACCATCAAAATAAGGACCATTAGAAGTAAATTTGTAAAAACTTTGTCAAAAATTCAAGTATCAAAATTTCTCAAAACTGTGAACAAACTTTATAAACATTGTCCCAAGGAAGCTACATAAAAAATTTTAAATGAATTCAACCAGTAGGTGTGTTGAAGAAAATGTTTAAAGTAGTGCTGCCACAACGAATTGATCCAAATTGATTCTTAAAAGAGTTGACAATGAATTCGACAGTCGATTCGTTGGGTCTTGATTATGTTAGTATTGAGGCGTGCCCACACACTGTAGTGTGACAGAGTAAAACGCAGAGCAGCATGGATGAGGCTTTGGATGTCGGTGTCCTGTTGAGCCACCTGTTTGGACCAAACGTAGTGACCGTTTATGTAAACATTAACTTAAGATAGTCTACCATAGTTACATGTTTACTTTAGCCCACTAACTAGTTAGACACTATTGTTGCAATTATAGCATCCCCGTGGATGAATCAATTAGTTATTAAAATAATCTACAGATGAATCAATTATCAAACTCATTGTTAGTTGCAGCCCTAGCTTAAAGAAATTGCTAACAAAGACAGAAGATGAAGATGACGACGGACACAACACCTTCACAATAGCTGGCGGTGACTGAAGAAATTGCCAATGAAGATGACATTGATCAAAGTGACAACAAAGGCAATGATGACAAGAAAGTGAAGGCAATGATGAACACAAAGACAACGATGGACACAACACCTTGATGCATTTTAGGTGGAAACCAGTATGAAAACACCCTTTTATTCTACTCTTTTTATTCCAAGTGTGTAGCACAGCCTACAGCGCCACCCTCTGACCAAACCACACAACCTAGTTCATTCACTCCAAACCAGATTATTTTTCAAACTTTTGCTTCTCATGGTATTTAACTTCATGGACACAGACTTACTGGGTGTGAGACTTTTTACACTTCCTCAGACAGACGGCTAGAGCTGATTTAAGACAGAATGAGTCACTGATATTTGGCAGAAGATGACCGTGAACGCACACAACTACACACACAAATACACACACATGTCCAACGTTAACAGATGGTCACATTCAGTCTGTCTGAGGTCGCAGCCAAAACCCAGACAAACCCCATTAATCTCCACTCACTTTGACTTTTTGGACGTTGAGAGGCCTGTTCTGCTGAGTCGGCAAACACAAAACAACTGAAACATGACACAGAAATAGAGGTTTGGACACGACTGATGCACGGCCTCATCACATGGATGGAAACAGAACTGACAGATATGTCTGGATTCACTACATACCATCTGTTAACAAATAGATTTATACTATTTATACTGTGGACTGAGTTTAACCCATAAAGACCCAGCACAACTGTTGTGGCAGTTCCAACATATTTATCATCATTTATTTTCATGTTATCCTCTGTATTTGACATTTTTCAGTGTAAATCATTTATTTTCCTGTATTTAATTCATTGATCATGTACATGTTCATAAAAGCTCTAAGTAAATTCAAAGGTTATTGTATAAAAACAGAAAAGAAAAAAAAAAAATCAACTTTTTCTTCAAATATATCATTAAAGGTAGGGTAGGGGATCCTGGAAAAAGGGTTCGAGCAAGCTACATTTTGAAAAATCACAATTAAGAACACCAGACCCCCCCCCCACACACACACACACACACACACACACACACACACACACACACACAGAGGACTGGTCCATCCCATAATATAATGAATTACAGTAATCCAGTCAAGAAGAAATAAACAAATTATTATCTTATTAGGAATTACGTCTTACTTTTATGGCAACAATCAGAATATTATGTGGATGTAAAAGTAAATAATCTATGGCAAACTGGGAGACAGACAAACCAACCAACAGAGATCCACCTGATAGACCACAGGCAGCAGATGTCAAACACCAACACCAGTTAACGTCAGTCAACGCCAGTCTACACCAGTCAACGCCAGTATACAGAAGTCTACACCAGTCAACACCAGTTTACAACAGTCAACATCAGTCAATGCCAGTCAACATCAGTCATCACCAGTCAATGCCAGTCTACATCAATCAACACCAGTCTACACCAGTCAACACCAGTGTACAGAAATCTACAGCAAACATCAGTCAACGCCAGTCTACAACAGTTTACATCAGTCAATCCCAGTCA
>JAPTGZ010000019.1:12560670-12571046 GCA_029814645.1 Fowleria isostigma
GGATAGGCTCCATGCGACCCCCGTGACCCTAATGAGGATTAAGCGGGTTAGGAAAATGAATGAATGAATGAATGTTTTGTATTGTGCTCTATCATTTCATACCATTACATAATTTAGTGTATGATAACATATCACACCACACCATATTGTACTGTATTGTATCTCTGCCATTCTATACTGTATCTCTGTAACACAGTACTGTACTGAACCGCACCATCTGTGCCTCTTCTCACTCATTTGAAATAGTCCTACATATTCTACATTACAAGTCTGCTACAAGCCAACCAATTGGATACCTTTTACATTTAAATGAATGAAAATTAAATGAGTACGAGGTTCTGTCGATTAAAAGTACATTGGCTGTTGTACTAAACACAAACTGAGCTGTATTTATTAACTTTTATCCATAAACCTGCAGCTACACATGAATCAATTTGCTGTGCCTTCTGCTTTCTGTCCATTTTCAGAGATTTTTAGAAGCTGGTTGCAACTTCACTAAAACAAGATGTCAATCACTGCTAATTTGACTGTTTGTACTATCTGAATACTATAAACAAATAAAAAAAATAATAATTCAAGTACACATGGATGTTTATCCAAGTAATGCATTTTTGAGTTTTACAGCTTTTCATAAAAAAAATGTATTGATAAATCAACCCACAAAGACCCAGCACTACTCGTGTCAGTTCTTGAATGAAATGTTCTCAATATTTAATCTTTTTAACTCATAAAGACCCAAACATCCACCATCTACCAAAATCATATACTGATATAAAGGGTTTCATCCCTGCTGATCCACTTATCCATGTAAATAATTGGTATAAAATACAATTATTCATATTTTCGACTCTGTTCAACTGTGCATACAACTGAAAGGGATCTAACTACACTCTTCTCTTTTACTTTATTTTAATTGATTATTATTTATGTTTTATTGATTAAGTTTAAACGTAATTGTGTGATTTTAACTTGTCTCTTTTCCACTTCAGCAAAAGCACTGTGAGTTGCCCTGTGTACAAACTGCGATATACAAATAAACTTACCTTGCCTTTTCATGGTCATCAGATATAACTCATTTGTATGTTCAAAGGATCCATAGTTACCTTGGAAACACCATCATCTTCTACAACATTGATTCACCAGTAAAACCCATGGAGTTGGATCAATGGAGACACTGGGTTTATGTTTGGTTAATGATACATTTTGCTGAAAAAGTCACTTTCTTCAGTTTTCTGTGTTTTTACATAATAATTCTCAACTTTACCCAAAACTTTCATGAATATCTATATGATTAGTAAATTAAGTGTTGGATAATACCTGATTTTTACTGAAAAAACACAAAATACAAAAGAAAATATTACAATAAATGGCAAAAAATGAATAAATAAAATTTAAGGATGGCTAAATGTAGAGAAAAAATAATTTGGGGAGTGCCACAAATGTCACACTGGGTCCTGATGAGTTAAATTTAATATTTTTATGTAATTATTATTATTTTTTTAAAGTATCTGAAAAACTGTTGCATTATGTTGTTTCCAATCAAGACAATTATCTCATGGGGAAAAAAAGCCAAAACTTTTACTTTCTAAAAAAAAATATTAGGATGTAGCCCCACAGGATTTTGTATTTATATACTTTTCATGTATTTTCTAACTAATGAGTGCACCCACCCCACTTAAGAGTGTTCTGCTTTTAAACATGAACTGTTTTACATGTTCTATTAACTCCTCAGTGTTTGACAGCTGGACTTCAGCGCTGTTTGCTGAAGCAGAAGCATCTGCTGCAGCGAGATCTACAGTAATAAAGTGAGCGCTGCACTTTTCACTATCAGCACAAAATGCAGCCGAGGCAGCGAGTTTAGGCGGCGATCCCAGTGAAGTGGAGTGGGTTTGGAGGCAGCAGGTGGAGCAAACAGGCCTAAAACAACCAGCGGCAGCAGCACACAAACCACAGCTGCTGCTCCACACATGGCCGCCGCCGCTCGCTCAAACAAACACTGGAGTGTGTGATGGTTTTGGTGGGAGGAGGGTTTCTAACTGGAACCATACAAACCCGCAGCGCCGAGGCCAGAGCGGAGGCAGATCGACTGAAACCGCTGAAACGCCGCTTCTGGCTTCGCTGGTGTTTGTTCACAGTGGTTCAGAACTGACACACGGGAAACCAATGAAAACCTGACATGCACAGACTTCACTGTCAAACACAAACGACCGCAGGGTAATTAGAGCCATAGGTCCAGGGTATGGGCACGTATAAGCCCTCCAACACATGGAAGGGTTGACTCGTTAGCACCCCTACAGGCAACAGGAGAAATTACACCACAGCTACCAAAGATAAATCAGATTAACCTCTCCCTTCCCAAATTACTTTTTTTTTGTCCAAATAGTCATGAAAAAAAATTACATTTATTCAGCTTAAATATCATAAGAAGGATAAAAGGAGAAGCCCCTCACAATGGAGAAGAACATATTTGGTATTTTTATTAAAAGTGACATTTGTTTTAGCTCATTTTTAGGTTTACTGACACAGATTTACTTATTTTAATGCTTATTTGTTGTTGAAAAAGACTCAGCAGGCAAAAAAAAAATTTTTTTTTTTTTAAATTTGGATATTTTGGGCTAATGTACTTTTTCAATATTTATTGTTTCAAGCTGTCATAAAGAAAACGCTGAAAATATACATTAAAGTATTTATTTCATTATAGTTTGTTTACTTGTGAAAGTAAGTTTCTCTCGATTTTACCAAAAAGTTAGCATCCCAAACTAACGTGCCATGTTACGTCTGTTTACTGATGTCTGTCATGTCTAGTACTGTAAAGCTCTGAGTCTCTGGTTCTGTTTTAGATCAATAATTTCTTTATAAATGCATTAAATTCCCCTATTTAAATCTTTAAATGCTATTTTCTCATCGTGACTTTTTTCTCAAACTGATACAGAAATCTCCACTTCAGTAGTACTTACATACACCAAACTGTCCAGTTTTACTCCTGTCTATATTCTAAAGGCTTTTACTGAAGGGTTTGTTCATATATCATTCATAGCTTGATTTAAATAAGCTTTTATTCCTAAAAACAGAGCAATTTTTCTTGTTTTTTATGGCTGTCGACTGTATTTTCTGATTTATGGAATGATAAAAAGAGATATCCAAAATCCCCTCTGTAAAAGCCTTTGACTCTAATATGTAACAAAATGAAACAAGAATTTTGAAAGCGGCTTCATCCAGTGTTCAGATTTCTGTTCTGGAATGTTATGTAAATGTGTGCATATCTAATGACATAATGCCTCATTTGCATATTTTAAGATAATATTTTATTAAACTTGTAACACAAAAAAAAAAAAAAAAATCATCTTACTGAAACCAATCAGCCAGGGAAGTTTCATGGTGATATCTATTCTTTTTTTTTTTTTTTTTTACCGTATTCATGTATTTGTCTCGCCTTAAGTACAAAAAATCCAACTGTACAATGTCACCTCTGTTTAGAGGGATTGTTTCAGTGCAGGTGGATGATGGACTAAGAGCTCATCCCAAGCAACAGATTTTACTTTTGTGAGTTGTTGTCCCACAATGTGAGGTCACCTTATGGCGTAGTTCTTTTAATCTTTTTAAGACATTAACAAACTGTACACTATGTAGACGATGTTTTAAAGAAAGTTGGTCCCATTTGTGGATCAGACGCAACCCGGTCGGGAAGAACACGTGTACAAAGGAAGACGAGGAGGAGGGGGAGGAGGAGGAGGAGGAAGAGGGAGGAGGTGGTGAGTAGATGTGCAGGACACGTACAGCCTCGGCACAGTAAAATTCATGATCATAAAGTGCAGGCCCTTGAATAAGTCAATGGAATAATCTGCTGCATCATGAGATAAGAGGCTGGATGAAAGAGAGGGGGAGTCAGGGGAGGGGTGAGGGGGGGTGGTGGTGGGGGAGGAGGGGGGCATGCAGTACGAGAGGAGGAAAAAAGAGAAGCCTGAGCCGGGTGGGCCTGGGCTGCTCATTAAGATTCCTGCGGTGCAGTGACTCAGCCCATTTTGGTAATGGAGAGCCCCGGCCACCTAAAGATGGAAATGGCCATTTTTCAACCCCTCCCCCTCACACACACACGCACATTTTATATATAAATTATCCCAAGCACTTACAAGTGGGGAAGGCTGCCGGAGGAACGCTGCAAGGTCATTCTCAAATCTTTTGGACGGCCGGGATCGGGAGAGGAGTTTTAATGGGAGTGCAGGGAGAGGACAGCGAGCGAGAGGAGAGGAGCTAACGGGGGAAACTTCTCTCCAGACAGACCTCCTTAAATCTATCTGATGCAGCAATACAACACCTCGCTGCAAAAGAAAAACCTTTACTTCATCCACTGCTGCAAGAAAAGTTCAACTGAGCTGCCTCACCTCTTGTAAAGGGCAACTGATTTGTTTTTTCCCTCTTTATCTGCAGACCTGAAAGACTCCCCGATGTTGTTTTTCAGATTTCAAACCAAATACAAATGCAAATGGCACACATTCACACATTCATCTGGATTATGTTTTCAACAATACACACTTTTAACAAATATTTAACATGTTTGCAGACTTGTTTTGCATCACAACCTCCAGCTTGAGCTGGAAATGCATGACTTTCACCTATATTTTTGTAGTTTTTTTTTTTAATTAACATTTTTATTGATAAACCAAATTAATTTTACGATATATAAGGATTTACAAAACTTTTGCTTTTCCATTTCAACATCAAAGAAAACCAACCTGAATGGGGGTGGGATAGCCACTTGTTCCCTAAATTTTTTAGATAAATAAAAAGGTAAGTGGGCAAATAAATCAAATAGCAGTCCTTAGAAAAAGTCAGATCTCACAGGTTTGAGAAATTCCAACAATTTTTTCCATATTCTATCAAAAGTATCCTTTTGTAATGTTTTTCCATGACATATATCTCTTGGACAATTTTAATCCAGCCTTTTTTGTTGGTGGTTCAGGTTTAAGGCCATCTCCTGACTTTTATCTATATTAAATGACTTTTTCTAAACATTATTACATGTTCTTCACAATGCATTTTAATATTGGGTTTTATTTGTGTTTTATTTTCTTATCACATCTTTCCTCACAATGGAAAATTCTACCTATCTAGAAACAAGTCAATATCTAGTACAGATATGTCATGCAAAGTGCTACCAAAAACTGCAAAATAAACCTAAAACCCAAAAGTGGATCTGGAGAAAATAAAGGCATAAAAAGAAAATAACACTAAGCTTGGCTCAACAGTAAGTAGACGCCTTCAGATTCTCAGCTATTAAGTATAAAGCTATGAAATTGAAACTTTCCTTATGTAAAAGTAAAATTTAAACAAATATTAAAATGTCTCAAAACTTTGAACAAACTTCACAGACATTGTCCCCAGGAAGACACAAACATGTTTAAATGAATCGGACAACAAAGGATGCAATGCCTTCACAACAGCTATCAACAACCTATCAGCTGGTGAGCTAAAAAGACATGACTAGTACTGATTATATGTATGATTTCTGAAAAAACTTAATAAGATTACACTGATCTACTAGTAACATGCTTCCAGAATAAAAGTAGTGAAATTTTAAAGAAAAATTGAGTCAAATATGCTGATGTTGGCTCTAAATCTTTTGCATACTCAAAAGTTTTGCTTGCAAGTTCATGTGGACCCCGGCCATCACGTTCAGTTGAACTTGCAACCAAAACTTTTGGATTTGCAAAAGACTTAGAGGTGCAAAACCTCATCTCATCTCATCTCATCTCATCTCATCTCATCTCATCTCATCTCATCTCATCTCATCTTCCCTCCGCTTATTCAGGGCCGGGTCACGGAGGCAACAGTCTAAGCAGGGATGCCCAGACTTCCCTCTCCCCAGACACTTCCTCCAGCTCCTCAGAGGTTATTGTGTTTTTGTTTTATTTTATTTTGTTTCATTGTATTTTCTAAATATATCAATAGATAGATCTAAACATACGTACATATTCTGGAGAGATGCTCTGATGCAAACTATGGCTAAAGTTTGGATGACAATTTTTGTAAATTGTAAGTTTAGTGTATGTAGGAAATTGAAACAAGAAACTGGACCACATTCACATTTATGCTCTTACTGTTTGTTCTGACATTTGTTGACAGACCATGTCATTGCGATACAGAAAGGAAGAGAGCACTGCATGGCATAAAGAAAAAACACAAAAAACTAAAGTAGAAATATGAACATAGGACAATCTTCTTAACCCTTTCATTTCACCGCATGTTTAGGTCCGTATCAGCCATCACAGTGGGCACTAAGCATCATCCCATACATACATTCATATCATTACACTAACTTTGCTATTCTTGATAAACCTGATCTGCAGTCACATGTTTTAGTGTGAATCAATTGCTAATTGTTAGACTGTAATTCACCATTTGTTTCCTCTAAACAAAAAGGTGTTTGTTTGGTTTTTTTTTTTGCATATTATCTCCATAAAGTGAGTAATAACTAGTATTAGAATATGTTAAAATGTGAGAAAACATCAGATTAGCAGCATTTAAAATGGATTTATTTCATTGTTTTCATATCAGTTTCTGAAATTGGGTTTTAAATACATGTTTCTTTTCTTCAAGAATTAAACAAATGGTGTAGCTGAGAGGACATTTTTGTAAATATGAAGAAAAAACTTGATTGCATTGTTGTTGTTTTTTTCATGCCTAAGGAGGAATAAAAACACACACAAAAAATCTTGACCAAGGTTCTCATAATTCATGCATGAAAGGGTTAAGAAAAACTGTACATGCAGCACTGTAGGAACTAGAGTGCAGTCTTCTACATCTCCCAACGTTCCTGTCTGTTGGACACAAATTCTCATCCATATCACAATGAATATCTTCTCCTGTGATGCAGCATAGAAAGAATCTTTTAGAAAAACGGTTTAGGAGCTGCCACTTTTTTTGACCTAATTTCTTGTACCCTGCACCACAGATAAAAGATGTTTCATTAATAGTTTCATTAAACAGTCTAAAAACATTTGTTAAAAGAGTGAAAAGCACTTTGAATCTGTTTACTTCCAGAGACCCACACTGTCTCCAACATTTGGCATCACCTGCAAAGTGTGCTCTCTGCTGGGGTGTGATTAAAAAAAAAAAAAAAAAAAATCGACACTAATTTGATCAATGTAAAAAAAAAAAAAAAAAATCTTTCATTAATCATAACTATTAATATGTCAGTTTTACCTGGAGGGGAACCATCAGGGCCTTCTACACCTACAGAGAAGTCTTAGGAAATTTCAGGATTAAATTATATGACTATTAACTCAATTATTTTTAAATTTCTATTTAATTTCATTTAATACAATTTATTTAATACATTTTTTCCTTACAAACATTCTAAAGTTAAACCTAAACAGTGAAATGATTTTTATAATAACACTCTATTGACACAATAATTACTATTTTGCATGCATAGTTCTTTGGACTTCTCTTACCAGCCTGGTGTAACCTTTGGTGTATTGTTCATTTGAAATGGGATTTTAATTTGAATTTATGTGACTCAGTCAGTGTGTCTGTGTCATTAATGCATAGTGGTTTCATATCTCTGTCTTTGGTGACTGAATAATTCATTGGCCTCCCTGTAACAGTAGTGTTGATATTCCAGATGTAGGCCTTGGAGGAGGCTTATAGTTGTACCTAAATGATCTCCAGTTTTGGTGAAGTTTATATTGAGCTGGCTGTTTGTTGGGGAGAGTTTTGAGAATCACAGCTGTTGAGTGCATTCAATTCATTATACTATTGGGTTTTTTTGGGGGAGGGTTTGTCTTTTCTTGGTGATGAAGTCCCAACAATAGAGTCCACCGCTTGCTACTGGTTTTACCACACTATTAATAACACATTATCTGAATGTAGACAGAACAAATTTATTCAGGGTTCCTACAGGTTTTTTGGGTTTTTTTTTCCTGCAGGAACCCTGTTTATTTCTAATTTAACCCTTTAACTACCCCACCAAGAAAAACCTTTTATTTACATTTCTTATTCCCTTGAGGAAGTAATTTCTAGATTCTTTTTTAAAAATTTTTTACCATGCCTACTCATATTAACTCAAAAAGTGTCAAAATTTACTTACTAAGTAAATCCTTTCAACATATTCATGATGTACTACCACTAATGTTTAATATTTGCAGCAACAGATGATCAGAGGTTTTCATTTTATAACAAATACTCCATTATTTCATAGTGGCTTAATTGTCCTACTCTTACCATTTGGTTGAGTATGTTTTAAAAAGTTATTACATATCTTATTTAAGATTTTTGTGGTATCAAATAATATGCAGAAGGTTCAGGGAGGCCTCTTATACAATGGTAAGACAAAAAAGTATTCATATCTTTCATATTTTCACCAAAAACAGTCAAAATGTCTTAAGTTCAGTACTCCACTTATGGAAATATAATGACTCAAAATATGATCAACCATATGGACGAGTAAGCAGTTAAAGGGTTAAGATGATCTAATTTAATTATTTCATGTCAGTCTTGGAGCAGTATGTTTGGTTTTCTGTAGCCAAACAGCCTGAAGTCGTCCTCATAGAGCTCGTACAACTTCCTCCTGGCCTCCAACGGCACACTGCTGAACCAGTCCAGCACCCAATCAGAAGTTGTTGCATTTCTAGATGAAAGAGGAAACTTAATATCATCCTCCAATTTCAACATCTTCAGCAACAAGTTAGTATCCTCCTGAAGACTTTCCAGATGGCCGATGAAATCATAGCTGGGCACAAGAAGAAAACAGAAAATTCAAGTACATACAACATACTGTGATGTCATTTGTTTGAATGCAGATACCAAAAACCAACACCTTAACCTTTAAACTCTAAGTTTAAAATGGTCCACCTGGACTTTTTTCTTATTTTGACTATAAAAAGGTTGGAGAATATGCTGTGACTGAGTCTATTTGTCCATTTTTTCAGCACTTTTTTCCCCAGATCTTTCAGAATCTGGCAATCATGATAATATACTGCATGTTTATAATTCTGCTAAAATGGCTAATTTCTGACCTTCTAGTACAGGCATGTGTGAAATTACTGTAATGACCCAATAAAACCTATGAAGCACAACATCTGAGGTTTCAGAAACCGTTGGAATTTTTCCAATTACACAAATAGTGAAAGAGTTACAGCCATCTAAAATGTATGTGTACAGGGTGTATCAGCTATAACACATCAGGTTTTAAAGAGTTATGACAATGGAATATGAGCTCTTTGGGTTTGTGTCTTTGTGTCATTCACATCCTGATCCATCGAAGCAGGTTAATCCTTCAACTGATGGAAAACATTGGATGTAACATGGGATTTGACCTTCAGTTCAAAATGCTTTGAATGCTAGTACAGTCTCAATTTTAATACAGTCAGTGAACATAAGAAGTCCATGATACAATATAATGAGAAGAAAGCTAAAGACCAACATGAGGATTCAAGGGGCTGTATGAAGTCTTTTTTCAAAAGACATGAACTGAATACATTTACACACATGTACCGTGGATTTATGTGACCACAAGAGGGAATATTGAGTCTCTGTGGAAAGCTAACGCTAGTGATGTTCCACTCAAAGTTGACACGATGTCGAGCTTTCACAGCAGAAGTATCGCAGCAAGACGTTTTAATGCCTCGCTTCATCAGGCAAAAAAATTATGTGACCTCCCAGATGAAGCTTTATTACTCCCCATGCGTATCGTCACATGTTACTCCAGCTTTGAATGAAGGGTGGGGTCGTCAAACTCAAAATGGTTACAATCCCTAAAAAGGTTGTTGGTTTTTGAGAGGAGGAGGGTTTTGCGTGCATTACGTAGTTTCACTGATTTAGTACAAGGGAGAGTAAGATTTAAGGTAAGATTAGTTTAACATTAGATTAACTTGCATTGGCACATAGGCATTCACCAACTATATATTGATTAATATATCTGCATAGGCTACACGTACATATATATACTAGGCACATATACAGACAAATATTACTTAGTTTGTCATCTACATATATTTTTATATTTCTGTCATGCTTACAAAAACATATATCTAAAACATACAGTACTATTTGATGGCACAATCATACAAATATATTGTTTTGCAACCCTTTGCGTTTTGTTTAAAAGCTCTGGCTCCTTCCCCTCCAGCGAGATGACATTCCATGTCCCAAGAGCTAGACTCCGTGTCTGAGGATCAGGTCGTCGAGCCCCTGCCTTTGACTTATGCCAAATCCACATTGCACTCAGCCCCCATGACTCCCTCAGCGGGTGGTGAGTCCACTGGAGGGCGGGCCCACGTTGTCCCTTTGGACTGAGCCCGACCGGGCCCCGTGGGCAGAGACCCAGCCACCAGACGCTCGCATACAAGCCCCAACCCCGGGGCTAGCTCCAGGAT
>JAPTGZ010000019.1:12591975-12608695 GCA_029814645.1 Fowleria isostigma
ACCCACCTCCAGATCACATCACCGCCGCAGCCTCTAAACCACACCCCTCTCCTGCTTCGGCTCCTGCTCATATGTTTGATTGCGAGGATTAGTAAAACAAAGGGCCCAGCGGCAGTTAGCGGCGTGCTAATGAAACGCCGTAACAGATAAATGAGCGCGGCGGTGTTGCCCTGCTCCGGAGTGACCGCCCCCCCGCCAGGATTAAGTGGACTCCTCCTGTTTCTTTTGTGCCTCCGTTTCCCAGCAGCACAATCGAGCCTGGAGTCAGCGAAGCCCTCCCTGCCACGGCCGCCACTTTTCTTTTTCAGTGGTATTTTCACCCCCCCACACCCCAAAAAAAAAAAAAAAAAAAAAAGCCCGGTCTTGCTGTGGGTCTGTAATTAATTTAGAGAACAGTTCGCCTCCATTCATCGTCTGTGAGAAGTGAAGAAGTTAATAGTGATGGTAAGGTGGGACAGGTGGTGATGTGAACCAAAATACATGGTCAATAAATCAGCGGGATGCTCCCAGTGAGACCAGTGAATGGGCGACTCTCAGACCATTAACTCCAGTTCACATGAAGCCATAAAGATGTTTGTGTGGTTTGTAACTGTATCCAACAACAAAACAGCCACGGGAGGTTATTTACATACGCTCATGTCTGGGTCAGGTCTGGATTTAAGTGACAAAGTGGAAAAGAAATAAATCACATGGACGTGTTTCCCAGATACGTCGGTAATAATATGAATAAAAAGCCTCATGTAAACAGCTCAGACAGACATTGGTTCACTAGAAAGATATTAAGACATCATCGAACGAGTTGTAAGGCAAATAAAGTAAAAAAAACAAAACAAAACCATTTCTCCATTGGGGACCTGAAGTTTAATGATTGTGTTGATAGTTGAAAAGCTCAAAACAAAACTCAATCTGTGATGTTTATGTCACTTTTGGTGTTCTGAGGGAATAAAAGAGGCTGTAATAACAACTACATGTGAATGCAGTGGAAATACTTAGATGTAGAGAGATAACAGCATTTGGATTAATACAGAAAAATCAACAAAGATGTGATTAAAAAATAAAATAAATACTCAAAATGTGCTTGTTAATATTGAAACAAGACTGCAATCTTGTCCTAACCCTAATCAACTGTGTCAGGCTGAAGAAAACTTCCTGCATTTGACAAAGTACAGAGAAAAAGTTAAAAAGTAGAGCATTCTTCAGTAACAAATTTGACTGTTTGAAGAAATGGACAATGGCAAGTTATTTTTTGACTGAAACAAGTGCATCCAAAAGGGATACAAAGATTGCATGCATGACCTCATACACTATATATCCAAAAGTATTGTCTCACCTGCCTTGACTCATATATGAACTTAGGGTCCATCCTAGTCTTAACCCATAGGCTTAATACGACGTGGGTTCACCCTCTGCAGCTACAACAGCTTTAACTCTTCTGGGAACGTTTTCCACAAGGTTTAGGACTGTGTTTATGGGAATTTTGGACCATTCCTCCAGAAGCGCATTTGTGAGATTACACACTGATGTTGAACCAGAGGGCATGGCTCTCAGTCTGTGCTCTAATTCATCACAAAGGTGTTCTGTGGGGTTGAGGTCAGGACTCTGTGCAGGGCAGTCCAGTTCATCCACACCAAACTCTCTCATCCATGTCTTTATGGACCTTACTTTGTGCACTGGTGCACAGCCATGTTGGAACAGGAAGGGGATACCCCTAAACTGGTCCCACAATGTTGAAAGCATTGAATTGTCCAAAATCTCTTGCTCAGCATACTAAGAGATTTCATCTTCTACTGCATTGATTCACCAGTAAAACTCATGAAGTTTTGAGTTTCAGTGATAGTGGATGGAGATGCTTAATTTATTGTCAGTTAATGACATATTTGACTTAGAGCTTAATGATTTTGGCCAAAAATAAAATGCTGACTTTTTTTCCTTGAAAATCTCAATTTTTAATTTTGATTTTGATTTTTGGGTCTACAGAAGAGAACAGAATTCATCAGAGGTACGCACAGATCCACGGACAGTAGGGGGGGTTGGGGAGGTGTGCGCTATCAGACATTATGACTTGTATACAGAGACTAGTTGCATGTTGTTTTGTGATGTTCCACAGAAGTTCTACCAATGAAAGTCAGGGACAGACATCAGTCATGTGTGCGTGGACCAGATGAGAGATTATGAAGAGAATCATAGCCAGGCGCGAGACGCGGACGGCTGTGTGTTGGGCGCGGAGAGTCCAAGACTCTACTTCAGTGAGCTAAAGCCCAGTTATGCACTCTGCTGAGCACAGAACACTCAGACTATGCAGTTCTGTGATGCCATCACAGATTTAAGGTCTGTGATTATTACATGGAATTTTCTGAAAGGCCGCTGTCACAGTTAGGAGGAAGAGCCTACGGTAGTCTGGAGGAAGGAGCCGGATGTGTGCTTCCGAGACACAAGGGAGATACAACTGATTTGACAATTACCGTTTTAAAAATCTGATTTCTATTTAAAATCGATTAATCGTGCAGCCCTAATTTGACTTGAAAAGTCACATTTTCTGCAGTTTTCTCTGTTTTTGATATAATAACCCTCAACCTTAATCTGAGCTTTAATGAATCTACATGATCAGTGGATTAAATATAAGAAAATAACTGATTTATGCTGATCAAATACAGAGGACAATATTATAAATAAAAATGGAGATAAATCACATTAGAAAAGTTAGATGTAGAGAAAACGTCATTTGGGAACTGACATGAAAGTAGCACCGGGTCTTTATGGGTTAAGCGTTAAGTAGTGTCCATGTAAATGCAGCTAGTATTAGTATTCACAGGAAAAAGTGCAACCAACAAAAGAAAACAACAAAATATCTGCCTCTGCCTGCAATATATTTTGTGTTATTCACTTACTACTAAATGTTTGGGAGCAGCCATTCAAGAAACAGATAAACGCTGTCAGAAAATACAGAAATGTACAAATTTAGCTGGTTAGAAAAGCTAGACAGGTTCTGGTTTTTACAGTAAGAAGCAGCTTCTGGCTTTGGATGACACAAAACAAATGACTCAGGCTTTACAGAGTAATGATGTTCTGTGGTCGGACTGACGATAACTCGTACGGCTCTGTTGTGTTTCAGAGCTCTGACACAGACGGGAGGCGGAGGCTGGACGGCTGAGCGCTTGTTATCATTCCAGAGGCATGATACAGTACGGAGCATCTGAATTAGTGCACACACTCAGGCTCACAACGCTGAACTCGGGTCCATCGCTGCCCTTCACGGTGCAGCACTGCAGAGAGGAGTGTGTGTGCAGACCGTGCCCTCATAAATAATTCCACTCCATATTGCTTTTAAACGATAGCATCCCACGGCTGGCCCGTCGCGGCGTGCAGCTCGCCCATAAATGATACTGTCAGGGCTAATACACGGCTTCCATTATTAAGGAGGCTCGGAGTGAGCGGGTGCTGCTGCAGCGCTGCGCCTCCTTCCGCCTTCAGTCCCTGGTCAAACGCAGCATCCAGCCCTGAGCCTCCTCCAAAGCCTAAATCAACAGCCCGACAGCCCGGACAGGAGGGCCTCCTCTGCAGCACCGCAGAAGGGGGAGGGGAGGTGGGGTCTACCCATAAGCCCCCGCTGCAGGCTGGTTGGGGAGATGAATGAGGAGCTGAGCCCAGCGTTCCCAGCATTCCCAGAGGAGCGGTGACTCGGCATATTGTACACAGCGGGATCCCAAGGGAGCACAGACGTGACTGAGCACCGTACTGTACTCTGTAAACACAGTCCTGAGTCCAGTCCACCTGGATCCACCACCTGGAAACCATCAAGACCCAGTACACACCCAGTCCAGACTACACCAGGGTTAAAGCAGCCTAGGCTAAGTTATGGGCTTAAATATCAGCCCTAAAATCAGAATGGGAGGTATCACTTCAGGATCTGTTCCACACCAGCAGGAAGATGGGTATACAAAGAATGGCACCTTCTGTACAGAGAAATGAAGTGAAACCACAACTACAACACAAGTATCCCCTCCTCAACCTGACTGAGCCTTGCCCTTTGTACTTTATGTCTGAGAAATATAAAAAACTTCAGGAACAAATCAAAGACTGTTGTACAGAGTTGTGATGATAACATCAAAGATCAACAAAGAGTTTTTTGTGATATTTTGATTTCTTTTTCAAACATCTGCTGTTTCTGCAAATAAAAACATCTGAATGGAAACGGTCCTAGACACATCAGACTGGACCTACAGTTAGTTTCCAGACTCTGTCCTGGACTTTGTGACAACTTTTTTTGGGGTTGTTGAATTATTACATTATTTACAACCTGAAGGAAAGAGGATTAAAAAAAAAAAAATCCTTATTGTTTCCTTTTCTAAAGAGTGAGCTTTGCAAATTAAAGGTTTCATCTGCATTCATTTGATGTCAGCAATAAAATTCACTACCAGAGAAAAGTTGTCCTCTACTTAAATTTGTGAAATTAACCCTCAAAGACCTGAACGTCTGCCACTGACATCTACTGATATAAACTGTTCAATACTTGTTGATCCACTAATCCTATCAATACATGTCAATAATTAGAGTATAACACCTTCATCTTCATCTTTCCATGGTCATCAGATATGACCCATTTGGACATTCAGAGGCTCTGTAGTTACTGTGGAAACACCATCATCTTCTACAACACTGATTCACCAGTAAAACCCATGGGGTTTGATCAATGATAGTGGGTGTTGATGCCTGTATTTATGTTCAATTAATGAATGACTTTTCTCAAAAACTCTCGTTTTCTTCAGTTTTCTCTGTTCTGGTTTAATAACTTTTGAATTTGCTTTTTTACCTTTCATCAAAATCTCAGAAGAAAGCTGATTTTCCAAGATAAGAGGATGATATTACAAAATATGATGATAAATCACTTAAAGGTTGGATAAAGAAGAAAATTCACCACAAATATATTCTCAGATCTTTAGGGGTTACATATTACATAATTATGTATTTTAATCTGACAATTGGTGACTCAATAAAAACAGCTCCACGACCTAAAAACTAGGCAGGTTCTAGTTTCTGTTTCTGTCATTACTGTTATTGTTCTAACGCTGGATGTGAATGGACATTGATTCTCAAAACCAGACTGACTTTTATGGCCAGTTTAAAGGCTAAAAAACCTGCTGTGTAACAGTAAACACTGATAGTGCATCAGTAGTGCATTCAGGCTGCCTTTGAATGTTGCTCTTTATATCACTGATCTAACAAACACCGTTTCCCAGAGGCCTCTGCAGGTCAAGGTGAGCTGCGAGGATGGCCCGAGCAGAGATTCCAGCTGAAGCAGCGTCGCTGCTGATGCTGCTTCTGTTGTTTCAGCCTCTCTCAGTCTCTTTTGGACTCATAACCTTAAAAGCACGGTTCAATTATCTGGGAGACTCCTGTTTTCCGAGTTCAGGGACGCCGGGGGATTAAATGTGGAGTCAGGAAGAAACAACAGCAGCAGCTTGTCTTTAGGATGCAGCGGGGGCGCTCAGTCGCTGCTGCTGTTGTTGTGGTTGTGTTTAATGCTCAGTTGTGTTGTTGCGGATGTTCTGGTCTAAGTGAGTGGCGTGTGGTTTGGGCGGCCGGCGGAGTCCAGCTGAGGTCTGATAATTAAAGAACAGATGTGAAGACCCGCCGCTGCTGCTGTCACCTGAACACACCGAGGTCCAAGCCTTCACCTGTGGCACCACACACACCTGACCGCCAAAAAAACACCCTAAAACCATCTGGAAACCATGGCCTTTACAGCACTGACCTTTGTTCTTCTGAAGAGTTTGTCCACAAGCATCATTGGAAACGTAGGAAGACAGTGTAAGAAGATGTGGAATTTTTCCCTCTCTATTTAATCTTTCTTAATTGATTTATCACCATTTATTACAATATTATCTTCTGTATTTTGGATTTTTCATTGTAAATCATAAATTTTCCTGTATTTAATTTCTTATATTTAATTAAGATGTTCATAAAAACTCAAATTTAATTCAAAGGTTATTATATCAAAACAGTAAAAACTAAAGAAAAAGTGACTATTTTTGACTTTTCTCATGTTTTTGGTAAAGCAACAACACAAAGTGAGTAGAATTAGTATGAAACTTAAATTGTATACTAATTCTCCTCACTTTGTGTTTTCACTAATAAGTAGTTTTACCGTTTTCATCGTCATTGTGTTGGAAATGATGATGAAAACTGTAAAACTACTTATTTTTCAGGGGGTCTGTGGACATTTAAGAGTGAGCCTCACACTTTCAGACTTTATTTGTTCACTTTGTTAAAAAATGTGCAGGATTATCTTATTGTTATTTGCAGTGTGCATTTGCTCTGAACCTGCACGGCAAGATGAAACGGTAGGAAAGCAGACGAGTGAAGTGACTGTAACAGTAAATCTCTGAGGTTAGCGGGTACATGTGCGTCCTATACATGCACTTGGAAACACGTGTGCATGTGTGTGTCTATGTGTGAGTGTTTTGTCACGTATGCCTCTAAAGTTTCACGGCCCAGCAGGAGAGGCTGCAGCCGGAGGGTCGCACTTCATACGGCGCCAGCTCTATCAGACGCACACACTTACAGTAACACGCACAAACACACAAGCAGATAGGACCACATGGTGTGTGCATGTGTGTGTGTGTTTGTGTGTGATTAGGCTGGCTGATGAATGAAGCATGGCTATCTAAACATTTCACAGAGACCTGGCATTGCTTCACGATGAAGCCGTGTGTGTTGCAGTAATGACTGAAAACAGACGGCGGCCTGGGAGGAACACAACAACAACAGTCGCAAGAGTCGCACTGTTTCTACTAAAACACAGTCTACAAAGTGTGTGTCTTTACTGTTGGATGATCACATTCGGCTCCTTGACAAGGGGCTGCTTTGGCTCTTCCTGCACATTTCTATCTGTAATTATATTCAACTTCAGTTTGCAGTATTATGCACTACGTGTACTCACTTCATTTTTATCTTTTCTTATGCACAATAAAATCTAGAATTGGAGAAAACATTGTGTTAAAGGAGGAGATCAACACAGATACTGAGCAAACATGAGAAATATTTGCCACTACATGCTAAATTCGACTCAATCATGTCTGTGTTTTACTTGTTCAACATGTATAGTTGCTGAGGACATACTGACACTGCTACTTAATGCAGCCAAACAATTCCCATCATTTAACGTAAAACAAAGAAACCTACATTATCAGAATAATAACTGAACCGTCATGCTGAAAAAAAGGAATATCTGACTTGGATAAGCTGACTTGAATTTGGAATATTCATCTTGAAAGACCGTTTTTTTTTTTTTTTTTGTTTGTTTTTTTACTTATTAAAACGGAATCTTGTTACGATTATTTGACTTGTTCCAAAAACATTCATCTTGAGCTAACCCACAAGATTTTACAACTCATTTTAAGCAACATTTCTAACAAAACAAGCTTTGTTGTTGGGGGATAAGTATGGTGGACACCGTAACTCTTTGCCCTTAAGAAATTTGTATGTGTTTAATGCAGTTTTGCCTATAAATACATATCTATGGAGTCATTACATATTCATAAGACCATATATATATGTATATATACATATATATATACCATAGTTTTAAAAAAAATCTTAATGTAAAGACTTGAAACAATATGTTCTGCTTAAAATAAGAATTTTAAACTTTACAATTCTTAGATAATATTTTCTCATTTTAAGACAACTTGATAAGTACAATTTTCATACTGCACTGGCAGATAATTTCACTTTAAATAAAACATTTTGACCCAATAATGAGTTTAAGTTCTTAGTTTGTACAGGCCTTTTTTACAATGCACGTCATTTCCAATGAATTCATCCAAATATGACAATAAATGAACATGTATCAGTACATGTAGATACATCAGTGAATCCCAAATGAATCAAAATACATAGGTTTGGACTTAAATGTATTAGTTTGAAACTCTTTCCAAACTTCCAGAGGTAAACAGATGATCAGATCCAGTAATGTCAACGTGTCTGATGATGTGACGATATTGCATATGAACGTGTGAAATCACTCAAACTATTTTAATCTGTCCAGCTGTCTGCACAGGCTGCTTCAATTTCACCACAACAGGATTCTGATGCTTCAAATCTGTTTTCGTTTGTTGTATTTGTGTAACTACAGCGACTCCGGGGTGTTCCTGAACACACCGCCGTGTGGACACAGACGGAGGGCTGAAGCCGCCGCCTTCTGCTGGCTGATTAACACGTCAGATCTGCTCTGTTTACAGCGCACACAAACACAAATGTAAGAACAGTTTGGGGTTTTAAGGAGATCTGAGCAGTTTGTAAAAATGCCATTCGATGAATGAACCCAGAGATAAAGACAGTAACGAAGGACGCCAACGTGGAGGTGAACGATAAATGGACAAAGAATAGAAGAAGAGACGTCACATTGTGTTGCATTTGACAGCTGTTTTTAAAAAAATTGTTTTGGGTGCACCCTTATTTTTCTGAAAATTCAAAAATATGTTTTATTAATGTTCAAATAAAACTGTAGTCTGTTCCTAACATAAACTGAAGTGCTCTCTTAATGCCTACATAGTCAAAAAAGACAACCTGAAGAATGGTTCCAAGACATTTACCACAACAGTTTTCACAGTTTTACAAACTGATCATATTGTTAATACTAAAATAACACATTCATTCATTTCTG
Organism: Fowleria isostigma; assembly: GCA_029814645.1. NCBI lineage: Eukaryota > Metazoa > Chordata > Actinopteri > Kurtiformes > Apogonidae > Fowleria > Fowleria isostigma. Next base: position 12,600,641 of record JAPTGZ010000019.1, read on the forward strand.
AACCCACTTTATCCTCACTAGGGTCACAGGGGTCACGGAGCCTATCCCAGCTACTAATAGGCAAAGGCGGGGTACACACATATTAAAGCTAAATGAATTACTATGTGCAAGCTTATTCTACAGACATCACTCAAAATTCATTCATTAGTACATAATATTTAGCTGGATTTTTAATTTAACTAAGTATTTTTTTTATAGTTTAACCTCTCTCTTCCCAATGGATCGCTGGTGATCCATTTGCCATTTTGTATTAAGTGCATTAAAGTTTTACAATAAAACTTTTGACAGTGTATTTTGTTATATTCTCTGCAATTTAGTTGCTAAGTTTATTCTAGAGTCTTCCTGTGCACCAAAACATAATTAGTCAAAGAATAGCCTGGCTAGCGATCAAAGCTAATGAGACTTCCTACCTGTTTGATGTAATGTGGTCACATGACTGTCACATGACTAGAACATTCCATCATTAATCATATTCCCATTCAAAAGTGGGTTTAAAATAATATTGAAACTGATGTAGTTTCAGTTTGTATTTCAGCTACATACTTAAAAAATGTAAAGGTTATGACCTGTCATATGAAGTGTTGATTAATTTTGTCCTCGTGGTTCTTCAGTTATAAGCTTTGGAACTTGGTAAATATAACAAAAGTGACACTAATCAGGTGGAAAAAATAAGTTAAAGGTAAAAAGTCACTGCTACATGCACAAATACACTTTCTGATATTATCTTAATGTTGATGTTGTTAATGTTGTTAAGACGGCCTGACAGACCCAACACAGGGTAAAGAACGAACCATAAAACAGAACTAAATCTACTAAATTCTGCTGAGCTGCCACTTCACTTTGATGCTTGATTGTGACAAAAGCAGAGTTTACACTGAGAGTTTGTTTTCGTGAAGCTGATGTAGGCGGTTAATTCCAGGTTGCGCTCACAGCCGTGAATCTGCCGGGTTTAACTGACAGTCTGAAGTGATTAAAGAGACACAATCACTTCTGCTACTTTTCCTCAATCAATAGTGACAAAAACATAATCAGCTCAGAGCCGCCCGTCACCGCTGGACTCCAGTGTGAAGACATCCGTTTCATTTACATGACGACGGCGGCGGCCGTTAAAGCATCAGACTAATTACAGGTGATACAGACAGAGACGTCCGGCGAGTCGACTTCGATCGGAGCTCAGACAATAAACCACGCTGGTTCTCTGTAAAAAAATTAACCTTAGAGCAGGGGTGTCAAACTCATATTAGTTCAAGGGCCACATTCAGCCCAATGTCAGCTCCAGTGGGCCAGCCCAGGTACGAAATAACATAATAACCTCGAAATAATAATCCAAATTTTTCTCTTTGTTTTGTGTGGAAAAAGTAAGGTGACATTATGAAAATGTGAATGACTTGAACAACAAGGATTTTTTTAAGAAAAATAAGTGCAATTTTAACAATATTATGTCAAAACTTATTATTAACAAAACTTACAAATCACATTGGGCCTACAAATGCAAAGAACAGTTGGTAACAGGCAGAATATTACTAAAAATGCACTTAATTTTCTTACATTTCACACACAAATATTTAATCTCCCTGAAGTAGATAATTTCAAAAAAATTGGAGACCAGTGTTATTTATAGGTTTTGGTCATGCATCGTCTGTATCTGGAACCTCAACTAAATCAGTTCAAGTGAATGATTATGTTTGTTATGTTTTTCATTCCAAATGTTGTTTAGCTTGAAAAGCTTGAAAGTTTCCTGCCCTGATCAGTTGTTTTTAGAGGTGTCACACCAGAAAGCGTTTGACAGCTCTGATGAAGGCTGAAGCTACAGCCCAAACAGTCAGCAGGTAAAAACATCCTTCCTGAATGTTATATGAGTGATCACAAGAAAAACCTCTAAATAATAAAACCAGTTCAACATTCACTGTTCGATGTTCAGTGTAATTTTTGTACTGAAGGGTCAGATGGACCGGTTTTGGCCCATGGATTGTATATTTGACACCTCTGCCTCAGTCTACCAAAACACTACAGCTTAAGCTTCTGAAAGCCAGGAGATAGTTTGATTAATATGTTTTCCAATGTTATTTAAACTTCCTTAAAACTTTCTTTCTGGGAAAGTGCACACATATTTCTTGAACATGTGTAAAACTGTGAAGGGCGTTATATTAGTAGTTCATCATTAATACTGATGACAGACCTGAAGCAGGGCTGAGAAGACCACTGGCTTTAACTGGCTGGACAGTGAAATGTAAAGATACCAGGGTTTAAACAGAAACTCTAATCAGATTTTTTCAGGGTTTTCAAAAGGACCCATAAACCACTCTGGAACTTTTCACACTTGACACCTTTGGACTTTTCAGTTTGTTCCAAACCCAAATTTTAATTGTGAACCAAAGTTTTCCAAATGATAAGTGGTCTAAGTCCAGATCAAATAGGACTGTGTTTTGCAAAAAAACTGTTGGACCGACTATAGTAGGATATCATCAGCAAATAAAGAGAGTACAAGATAAAGAACCTGAAAAAGAAAAAATGAGTCACAGCAGGAGAAGAAATGAGCTTTATAGCAGAAGTATGGTCTAATGAAATTATTAAAATTGAACTGATGGGAAAGCAATGACATGTAAATCACAAAGGGGGATATTCCCTTTGTGTTTCTACATCAAAACAGTGTTTGACAAAATGATCGACATCAAGTATAAAAAGATGCAGGTGATGATGAAAGGATGTGGCCTCCTTAGTGTGAAACCAAAACTAACTGGTTCAAATACAGGTGTTTTTGCTTAAAATTGGTCAGACATCTCATGCCAAAAGTCAATTTACACTTTTACCTATTGATATTCATTCATTCAATCATCTTCTGAACCCGCTTTATCCTCACTAGGGTCACAGGGGTCGCATGGAGCCTATCCCAGCTACTTAAGGGCGAAGGCGGGGTACACCCTGGACATTTCGCCAGTTCATCGCAGGGCTCCTATTGAAATTATGTATTTGTAGATAAAGTAAAACAAGATGCTGTTAGTGCTCAAAAAACACTTAAATATAAACTCTATACTCAACTAAATTCCTCTTTGCATCATTTTACATTAACAAAGTTCAGGCTTTGGCTATGATGAAAGGTGCTGTAAAAAGACCGATTTCTTGGTGGATGGTTTGAAAGACCTGGACATGGTGCAAAAGAACACTGAAAATAATGAAACACTAGTTCATGTCTGTTGTAAAACTTTGTGGGCTGCTCAGTTTGGCGGCGTCCTGCAGCTGAACCTGACCGAGATCGAGGGCGCGAACGCATCACACACGGCGTCGCTAACAACACGAACAACAAACAACGCACAAACAATACATACGCAAACAATACACAGCCACACAAACAGACAGGAGGATAAAAAGCGTCTCCGTGTCCGCTCTCCAGATGGGCCCGAAGCCCTGAGAGGCCCTGCCAGCAACAGCTTGCACCGAGTGTGTTGAAAACAAAGATGACGGATTAAATATCATGAGCCGAGGTGAAGCAAGGCAGCGTCGCAGTGGGAGAGAGAGGGAGAGAGAGCGACGGAGATGATTGGCCATTATTAGGGATAATGGAGAACTTGGAGGAAGATCTGCTGCGTTGTTGTCGGGCTGTTAGCGATGAAGAATGGCTCAACTCCCTCCTCATCCTCCCCTCTCACACTACAATCAGCACTTCACCTGCTTCATAATGCTGCGCAGCATGCATTATACAGCATGTATTAGCATATTATATAACACACTGTAATTATGGTAATACACACAGATCAACAACAACATGACTGGACATCAGGACATGAACAGCGACGATCCAGATTAACATGAGGACTGGTTTTAGACGCCAGCAATAGGTCAAATGTAGACCACCAGATTTTATTTTACCATCTAATCATTCACTAAATATCCTCTTCAAGTGGAAGAAAAGAGGTGGCAAAAAGATACCTCAGTTTATGTACATTTTAAAAATTATTATTACATCTTTATTTAATATTTATTTGTTTTTTTGCCACTGTGCTCTTTTATTGTAAAGCACTTTGTGATTTTATCTATGAAAAGTGCTATAAAAACAACGTTTTCTTATTTACTTGCTTCATTTCCCCTCTGTACCATTATATGTATAATATCAAGCTAAATGAACTGTATTATTAACTCCATAAGTGCCAGGGTTGCAATACCAACATAACTGAATGAAACAGACCATAGTTCCAGATAAGAGTTGCCATATCTAAGATAGAATAGAAGAATCTAATGATTTTATTGTCATTATACACATGCACAACAAAATTAAAAGACAACTGGTCCTGAGCTGGTTTAGTAAGCGAGTAAAGTTTATTTAGTTTTAGTTTGGATCAGGACAGATTTGTCTGCTGTTTGGATAAAAAGCAACTAAAACTTACTGCATCTTACTTTTTTTTTTTTTACTAATGTTTAAGTTCATTTACTTTAAGGATAAGATTAAAAAAAAACCCTAAAGAAAACTTCCATGTAAATATGTTCAAAGTTTAATTTTTAAAAGTTGTGTAATTTAATTTGGCCATCATCCTGTGATGTCACAATATGCAAATTAAACATGTACATTCACTCCCAATATTTTTCTCATTTATAGTATAACTTTATCTCTAACCACTTCCAAGATGCATCTGTTTGAAATCTTTTTGTCAAAATTAAATATTTTTTTGAAAAACAAAACTCCTAAACTCCTGAACTTTACTCCCATAACCATGACAACCACCATCTTGCTTGACCCAAACCATGACCTTTTCCTATGTCACTTAAATGCAGCAGGTCTTACAGGTGTGTACATTGTCTGTGGTGTTCACTATCATTTCTCCTGTTGCCTGTCATGATGCTAATCTTGATATGAATCAAATCAGACAAGGAGGAAAACCTCATATCTGGTGAACAAGGTTAAAAGGCGTTCATAATGATCATATTTATCATGTAAAATATCCAAAAGCTGACCATGACATTACTTCCTCCTCTGTTTGCTGGAGTGTTCTCCACTCGGCGCTGTTCTACGGATGCTTAATGAGACCAATTAACTCATTCACAGCGAGGTGATCTGTTAAAACATGGCTCAGTTGAATTTATCCGAGAGCGAGGGACAAACAGTGAACGCCAAGGGGTCAAAACCACGAGGAAAGAGAGGAGGTTAGAGCAACGAGGTAAGGGTAGATCAAACACAACCACAAAGAAAATGAGCAAGGCCTAAGAGGAAGAGTGACAAGTTCTCTGAAAAAATGTCAAATGTCAGTGGCGTAAAATGTCCATCCTAAAACTGCTCTTAATATATTATATACTATTATTCTCAGTTTTCATTAATAAACATAATTTCTGATCAAATTTACCAAATATTCTGTCACTTATTCATAAGGCCATTAGTTAGTTTCTTTCATTTTTATTATCAGTATTCGATATACAGATATAAGCATTGGTCTTAATAATAATTAGCACAAATGCTGAGTTTGATGCTTTTTTAATTTTCAATCCAGAAGCAGTTTTTTAAAGACCCTACAGTACATTCCTAAAACTCCTCTAAAATATTATACATTAATAATTAAAGACTTTCACTGCAGTGTTTCCTCTTGTTTTGTCTCATATCTGTTCATCTCAGTTTATAATGTTAAAAGTGTAGTTAATATATAATTGCTGCCTCTGAACTATTATACTTGAAGACTCCATTAAACTAAATTACAATAAATACATGTTTTCCAGTGGTTTCTTTTCTTCTAACATTGTGATCATATCCATCAAATATCCATTTTCATAATCATTTGCAGTTTTTGACATGATGCCACTAAATAGTGTGATTATCAGTTATTCTTGTTGTTTAATCATGTTGTCCTTCTCATGTAAAAAAAACATAGTTCATTGGTTAAATTGTGCTTCAGGCGGTGAAGCTGAATAAAGACTTGCATGTTGTCTCTACAGTGCAGATTTTATTCCATAAGTTCCTTCTTCAGGGATAATTTCAAGATACATTTTTGCATATTCATGCAGAGAAAGAAGAGTATCAGCTGTTTCGCAGTAAGTTATCATTTTAAACTCACTTTAACCCTGATGCTAATGCTCATCTCATTCACTCCTCTGGGAAATGTGTGTATTACACAGACTTTATTCTGCTTCTGCTGTTTTTAATGCAAGAGTCATGGTGTAAATCTGGAAATTAAAGGGTTAAAAGTTGTATTAATGTTAGATGTAGGTTAAGGACTGAATGTTAAGTCCCCTAAAGCGATGGAAACATGACTACGTGAGCACAGATCGATGCTCCGACTCTGTTCTGATAACTGAATACATGAATTCACATTACAGCCTGTTCAGTCGTCTCATTGATCAGTGACGGCAGCAAGAAGGCCGCGGCGCTACCAATGCAAACTTTTACGATCAATCCACCAATAAAAATGTCCAACTGTCCCCATACGATGCTTTTTAATCAAAGTCCAAAACTCAAATGTGGATCTTAACGGGACACGATGACTGCGAAGCTTCGGCGTGAACAGAAACCTGCAGACAGAGACAGAGGCAGCAGGAGGAGCAGGAGGAGGAGGAGGGAGTAATACCGCCTTAAAGACGGCTGGCTGAGTGTGATTTAAGTGCAGGGCGTGAAGGGGGTTGGGGGGGGGGCTTTAATAGAGCCTGCAGCTAATTGCTCCGGTGGCATCTTAAAGCCCGTCTCCCCCAAAAGCCCTTGGAGCCTGAATAGTGCTGCTAACAGAAGAGCTGCTGACACAGGAGGAAGAGGAGGAAGAGGAGGGGCAGGAGACGAGGGAAGGAGAGGAGGAAACAAGGAGTCCATCAAGCACTGACGTCATGATGGAGAAGCAGAAGAGGAGAACATTAAACGCCTGAACTTTAATAAACTGCACACGCAAGCAACTGAATTCCACTTCTCACCTGGAGCGCAACAGCTACAAAAAGTCAAACGGCTGCTTTTATTGGCCGATCGCTGCCCTTTACGGACACTTCCACTCGTTTTCAGAAAATCAAGTCACGCAGAATTTCCTCAGACACTCAGTATGTTTACGTGCACAACTTAGTCAAGCTATAACAACAGCTCGACAAAGCCTAGTTCCCTGTGTGTTTATATGTAATCCAAGGCACGGGATTACTGCTCGTCAGACTGACTTATGACTTATACAAAAAACTTTGGCAAAAAAATTTGTCTCAGAGCATTGGAAATAGACCAAAACATATTATTGCAAAAATGTGCAGCCTGGTCTCAACAGATGTGCTACTATCTGGATTAGCATTCTGATGCACCAATTTCATTAAAATTGTGAAAAACTGGCCAAATTTCTCCATCCGACATTAATCGAGCCAGTTTTTTGGGGGTTCCATTCCCACACGGTAGATCATAAAATTATATTGTCAATACAAAACATATCCGGCTTGGCCCAAAGATTATCTATTTTATCACGTTGTAACAATATCTCGTATGGTTTCCACACCAGAACGCCATACCAAACCCCATTCACATACAATGGGAACAGAATGTTTACAGCTGATTGGCTGAAATCATCCCCACTCTAACTTAGAGTGGAGAGGGTTGGGTTTTATGTTAGAAAATCTTCCTAACTCCAAATTCAGACCCAAACACCTAGCCACAAGTCCACCAATCCGGCAAGAGGCAGGAGCATAATCAATTCATCATCAGATTAGTACTATTAACCCTGAGGAGCACCAGTGTCTGGAGCCTACACTGATCTATATATGGGTCAAAATGACACGTGTTAAAATCATTGTATATTTATGCTACTTTTGTTACTTTGCCATGTTAAAAAATAATAATTTTTATTATATTTTGGTCCAAAAAAAGAATGATTTCATGTTTAAAATATTGTTTCTTAACTGAATTTGAAAATATATAGTTGAATTTTCAATAAGGACCAAATATAGTTTCAGACAAACTGAAACAAATGTCATAATCTTACATTCAGTTTCAAGTTTATTGGACGTTAATTCCAAACTAATACATTCATTCATTCATTTTCTGAACCCGCTTAATCCTCATTAGGGTCACGGGGGTCACATGGAGCCTATCCCAGCCACTGAAGGGCGAAGGCGGGGTAC
>JAPTGZ010000019.1:12636192-12648956 GCA_029814645.1 Fowleria isostigma
TATCTATCTATCTATCTATCTATCTATCTATCTATCTATCTATCTATCTATCTAGATATAGTTATATTAGTACATACTTATAGTTACATTATATATATATATATGTATATATATATAAGTGTGTGTGTATATACATATATATAAATTTTCTGCCTCAGAGATCACGTTTTAGGTCTTACATCACTGAAACAGATGAATTGTAAAACAAATGCCCAAGGTGCTGGTTGATGTTTTCAATGGATATAAAAAAGGTTTATTATCTCTATATATTGGTTCATATCCATTTATCCAATAGATTTATAGATGTTCCAGTATAAACAACCTGTAAAATGAATATATTGTAATGTACAGACAGTGTTTGACTCGGACACAAACATTCCTTTGGACTAAAACCAATTCTATCATTAATTCTCACTATTTCACATTTTGATCCAAGACTGTAGTTGGTGGATGTAAACACTATAAAACAGAAGAAGAAGAAGAAGAGCTACTGTGGAAACATGGTGAAGTCCATGATAGACATACAGAGCTCATTCTGAGGAAAAGAAACGTGATCACACAGTAATGAAAACATTATTATGAATATTGCTTTCCATTTCGGTAATTAGCTCCTCCTAAACCGCCCTAAATCTGGACCCTTAAAGATAGTTTTACAGCCAAACCGTGAACACTGCCAGTTCAAAATGCTAATGTGTACTCTGCAAGGCGTGGTCATGAATCTTCAGGTGGATCCGTCACCTGACAGTTGAGAGAATTGAACTAAATATTCCAAAAGATGAAATATGCCTGTGTGTGTTTTAGGGAAATGGTTCGGAGGAAGATGAAGAGGAAAGGAGTTATTTGGCTTAAATGTGAAAAATAAAAAAAAAAAACGGGGATAAAGACGTCAGCCCGCAGAGCCACTAACGTTAATGTGAAACTCATTCTATCAAACTTTTATGATTCCATCTCTCTAATTATGTTTAATTGGCTTTACTGCCCACATAAATATTATCTCATCTGTAATAAATGTTAACATCTTTATTTCAGGCGGGATGGTTTTAAATCACACGCGCAGAACAGACAAAGTGCCGCAGTCGACCTTTCTCCACCTTTTGTTCCCGACCGCCAACCGCCTGCTCCATCTATGTGTGTGTGTGTGTGTGTGTGTGCTGGAGCGGCTGCTAATGAGGAGGGGGGAGTGGGCAGGGGTGTTTATCCAAAAGGTCAAACGCCCCGATGATAGGGGTCCTGACCTCGACACGGACACCTCCGACCTTTCGGCACGTGTTGAGCCTTCCTCTGACGGCGGTGACACTCGCCACCGCTGTGAGCGAGCTCGTAAATCAGTGAACGCAGAGGGGGGGAAGGGTTGACCTTTGACCCCCAGGCTTGTTCTTGAGGATGCCGCACACATAAACGGCCCCGAGGTTTGACTGGAGGGTTTGCGTCTCTGTGTGCGTTCAGCTGAAGTGAGCTAAAGAGTAAAAATCTCCACCTGTCACAAACATCCGGCTGTTTACAGGGTTTCCTGGTTTTAACCCTTTAACCCCTGATGTGTCTGTGTGAGCATTCTGAATGTATGTCTCATTTTAAATATCCGTAGAAATTCAACCATTTGCTCAATAGGAAAATTTTCAAAATGTGCTGATAGAATACGCCATGGTTTTCATAGACATCTGGGCATGCTCAGTGCAACCCCTGCCACCTGTGGAATGGGGGCAAAACATGAGACCAACTCACTATAAAAATAGATGGTTTAGGTTTTTTACAGCGTTGTTCTCATCATTTTTTGTTTTTACTGTCATTTCCAGTGTTTTTGTGATTTTCCTTGTTTTTTTAATTGTGTTTTTACCAAGTTTTGAAAAACTTGAAAAACTCAAAAATGAGAAAGAAAATCACTGAAAACAAAGAAAATAACTAGAAAAAAAAAAAAAGAAAGTCACCGATAACAAAAAAGACAATCACTGAAAATGAGTAAGAAAATCACTGAAAACAAAGAAGAAAATCGCAACATGTATCACAGGGTTAAAAAAATTGCAATGTCATTTTTTTCCAATATCGTGCAGTCCTACTTGTTGTTGTCCAGTGTGTTCCAATTCAGTTCAACATCCTAAATCTCTTATCGATCTACATTCTGAGTGGTTTATTAAGTCAAAACCTGTAAAACTTCAATTCCTCTTTGTCTTTTTCTGTTATTCCACCCTGTTTTGACCCTAAAACACACAGTAAAACAAAACCACTGAAGAAAAGGAACACAAGCGCATAATGACAGCAGCTTTTATGACACTAAAAAAAGATGTCAATTCACAGCTGAGCCTCTACCTGGAATAATGTCTTGGAGTTTAAAGCGTTAAAGTGATTTTTCTCAGGTATATAGACTACAAGTTGCACCAGAAAAGACGAGGAAAAGCTCCATAAGAAAATTCTAAAGAAGATGTACATATGCAAATGCTGTTTTCAGTATCTGTAGTATGTTTCTAATGTCAATAGAAGAACATTAGCAAATAAAAGGGTGATGCATTGGTTTAAAGAAAAGAAAACTAACATTAACTGTATGGAGGAGTTTAATTTTCTTCTTCATTGTCAAAGTTCAACATCTGATAAAATAGTCCTATTTCCAGGTCCATTTACTGTTTGTTTTAGTCAGTTTTTGCTTTATTTTTACAAATTTTGTCTTAACATTCAAGCTGAAATCAAGAATTCCTTCATGTGTTGAAAAGAGGATCACAAATGAAGACTGAAACTGTAAAAACTGTTGATTTGTGTTCACTACTTTATGTATTTGGGGCACAAAGAATCCAACAGGTATGATACAGAGTTATAAAAATATACAACAATGAACAGAGGATGTAACCTAGAAGTGATAATAATCAACTTCTGAATACTTTTAGGTGTGGTATTGATATGTATTCTCTGGATTTGTTTCTCACTGATGCTCAGAGGTTAAATGGGAGTAAATCCTCGTGGACCAGTCCAACATGTGCTGGGAAAAACAACTCTCGGGACTAGTGGCTGTTATGGCTGCACAGTTCAGCTGTCCTCAGACTTATGGCCACGCACTTCAGCTAAAACAGCAACATGTGACCTTACAAGGAATTCTAACTATCATCTATCACCGCTCTGGAATAATCCCTACACCGGCCTTTTTCAATATGTGACAGAAATAATATCAACCTCAGAGCTGTTCCACCAAAACAACTTCAACTGGCATCGCATAATGACTTCAAAATGCATCTAAAAAAACTTGTACATTAATAATTGAAGTTGACAATATTTTACGTTTTTTAGTCCTGTTTATTGTCTTTTGTCTATTTTCTAATACGTTTAAGTGCCAAGTGTATTTTAATATTTTTTACTTACTTTGTCTGATGGTTATTAATTGTAAATTTGCAAAATTTGTATTGTACTCGCCAGCGTTTAAGTATCTTTAATTTATGTTTTAAAAATGGTATGTTTATAACCTTCACCTTTTAGGGTGACAATTCAACATCTGCCGATGAAAAATAGACATCAGGCTAACTCTGGTGCATTTACATCAATAGGAATTAATGAACAAAGTCCCTGTTAAATGAACCAATAAATTAAAAAAAAGAAATAAAACTTCACCCCTGACATTTCTGGAAACATCTCTGCAGCATCCTGCTCTTAGATCAAGTGCAACGTCTTCCTCTAGTTTCAGATCCGATCCGCTTATGACACACTAGTTCCAACTAAACACAAATAAATCCTCTGATTCCTCTATTCCAAGGGGAGACGCTGCTCAGCCTTTTGCACAATAACATCACTAAAGCAATCACAGCCTCTTAGTATCTGTGAGGAACACAAGCACACACTCACAGCAGCTTTTACCACACTGAGACACACGCAAACTCACAGCAGCACTCGGGGCTCCTACAGGTCTCTACAAGCAAAATGTAAGACTTTTTAATCATAATAATAATAATAATAATACATTTTATTTCTAAAACACTTTACATTTGAACTAAAATCTCAAAGTGCACAGTAAAAGCAACAGTGTACAATAAGGCAGCAAACAGATGAACAAGACAAAACAGCAGACAAACAAAACAGAAACAGTAAACAGAATCCAAAGGATAAAATCAACAGATAAAATCAATCAGTAAAAGCTTTTCTGAAAAGGAAGGTTTTGAGTCCTTTTTTAAAAGTGTCCACCGTCTGTGGAGCTCTGAGGTGGTCAGGAGGGGCGTTCCACAGCCGGAGTGTAGCAGCCTCGAAGGCCCTGTCGCCCACGGTTTTGAGCCGAGTCCTGGACGGGCGCAGACAGTGCAGTTGGCCTGACCGGGTTCTATCTGAGGTGTGGGGGGTGGGGAGTTCGGTGAGGTAGGTGGGGGTCACACCGTGAAGACACTGGTGGGTGTGTAGAAGGATTTTATATTCAATACGGAGGTGGACGGGGAGCCAGTGCAGAGAGTGAAGGATGGGGGTAATGTGCTCATGTTTACGCACCCTCATCAGGACCCTGACAGCGCTGTTCTGAACATACTGTAGCCTTTGAAGACTCCTGCCAGGGATCCTGATGAGGAGTGCATTACAGTCGTCCAACCTGGAGGAGACAAAGGCATGGACCAGCTTCTCTGCAGCAGAACGACAGAGGGATGGCTTGAGTTTGGCGATGTTACAGAGGTGGAAGAAGGAAGTTTTGCAGACCTTTTGAAGACTACTTAGAACAGAATTTAATGCCCATTCTATGGCCATACCCGCAAAAATACATGATCCTAGAATTTAGGAAAATGTATTTATTTAGCTGCCCACTGGTGTATGAGTGTGTGCGTCAATGGGTGAATATGAGGCTTTGTGAAGCACTTGAGCACCATGAAAGTGTTGAAAAGAGCCATATAAGTACTGACCATTTACCTTTTAGTCCAAGGCCTTGATTCCCACCATTCCAAGTCATTTCTCACTGAGGTAGGCAAAGTTAGCAATAATTGGTTCCGAATTTCAATTCTATGTTTGTAAACATGCGGAGTGTTTATGGTGGAGTTTGCTTTGAAATTGTTCATTGTGAAGAAAGATTCAGGTGTGTAATCACAGAAAGACTTATGGATTCATGATAATTAGGCTATGACTCAGGTTTTACAGCTGTGATGAAAAATTGGAGACAAAAGTCATCCGCAGCTTTAAACCCAATGCAGCAAATGAGTTTATGGCAACTTAACTTAAGACCTGCCATTCATTCATTCATTATCTGAATATGCTTTATCCTCACTAGGGTTGCTGGAGTCTATCCCAGCTACTTATGGGTAAAGGCGGGGTACACCCTGGACAAGTCACCAGTTCCTCACAGAGCTGACATATTGATCCAAACAACCACTCTCACATTCACACATATGGACAATTTAGATTAACCCATTAAACTATCAGTGCATGCCTTTTGATGGCGATAGGATGGTGGAGTACCTGGAGAGAACCCACGCAGACACAGGGAGAACATGCAAACTCCACACAAGGAGGTCCCACCCCCATTGACTGGAGTTGGAATCAAACCACCCTAGCATTTTAAGACTAATAAGACTTTTTTAAGGTATTAAATGCAGACTTGTAAATTCAAGATGTTTAAGACTTCTTAAGACCATGTGGGAACCCTGAACACCTTTACCTAGAATAATGTCTTAATGGTTAAAGGGTTAAAGTGAATTTTCTCAGGTATACTGACAAAGTTATGCAGAAAAATGCTATGGTTTCAGTATGTGGAATATGTTTCAAATGTCAATAAAAGAATGGTAGCAAATAAAAGGTTGATGCATTTATTTAAAGTAAAAAAAAAAAGGGACACATAACACAGAACCACCTCATATTACCTAGACTACTACACTACATTTCTTCATACAGTGCATTAGAAGGTCACATTTAAGCAGAGATGTTTCACGTGCAAAGCAGCAGACACACTTTAACACGAAGCTGAAACCTCCAACCTGCTCCGGCTGACCAAAGTGACAGCGAGTAAACTTCACTTTTCAGCTTTTTGAGGTTTAACCGTCCTGACGGCTGCTGCTCCACACTCACAGGATTAAATAATAAATGCTTGGTAGTGCGCTGCGGTTTCTATGGGCAACACTGTTGGTCCTCATCCCACTCAGAACAACCCCCTCCCCACTCCACTCTGAGTCAGTGGTATGAGGATGAATTTAATTACCGACTTGGGCTGCCCCGACAGAGCCCGCCTCCGGCCCTGCAGCCCTGAGGTCAGCCTGCCTTCACATGGCTTTTAATCAACGCCGCCGCAGAAAAAGCTCCACAGCCTTAAATAAGAGGCAGGACGAAACCTGATCCTGCCTGATCCCAGACCAGACCGGGAGGCTGGGGGGGGATCAGCGGGCCCTCAAACCTCCACAGGTCGGACAGAGACGGAGAACTGAAACATAAACAGATTCTTAAGTCGAGTCTTCACAGCAAAGTTTGTTTTTCAAAATAAACGTGGTAGAGAGCTGTTTTCCTCTCAGCTGCTGCACGTCCGCCTCCGAGTGAAACCGCAAACCCGACGAGCTGAAGGGAGCTCAGTGTGAAGCGGCACACAGCTGATTAGTGAAAACACACATGAGGCCAAGAAGATCTGGACCCGGAGCAGAATGGGAGCAGTCTTTAGGCCCAGGGAGGAAATGAGTGGAATTAAGGCTCAGGGACGCAGATACTTCCAGAGACTTCACCTCCACCAGGACCAAAACACCAGCGAGGAGACTCCTCCAACGTTCACAAAATTACATCATGTTTTTACCCTAATCAACTTCACTCTTATCTCCTTTAACAAAAAAGAACAGCTGTCATTAATCCACCAGACAAGACCCAAACATCCACCGTCGACCAAAACTATCCACTGATGTGAACTGTTTAAAACCTGTTGATCCATGTAGAAAATTAGTGTAAAATACAGTTTGTCATTCTTTCATGGTCATCACATATGACTCATTTGGACATTCTGAGGCTCCATAGTGAAAGCGTTCTTGTCATTTCTCTAAAACCTCTGTTGTTTTGGGTAATTTTGGACAGATTTTACTCCAATATTTCCATTAGTCATAGTTCAGACTGACTGGAATTTGTCTGAAGTTGTCGTTTCATTTTTATTATTTCTTCAGAGCAAAACACCACATCACACTAACTACACAGGTTAAAGAGGGAAAAACTGGACACTAATAATGTATTAAGACAAAAAAAATCACTCTAAATGGAGTAAAATAAACTCACTGGACTAACAATATTAACCCTCAAAGACTTAAAAATCCACCCTCGACCAAAACTATCTACTGATGTAAACTGTTTACTACCTGTTGACCCACTAATCCTATCAATCCATGGAAATAATTGGTGTAAAATATAGTTTGTCATCTTTTCATGGTCTTCAGATATGACCCATTTGGACATTCAGAGGCTCTGTAGTGAACGTGAACACACCATCACTTTCTACAACATTGATTCACCAGTAAAACCCATGGAGTTTGATCAATGACAGTGGATGGACACACTGGGTTCATATTTAGTTTAATGATAGATTTTGTTGCAAAAGTCACTTTTTCATCATTTTTCAAAAAAAATTGTCTAATAACCTTTCAATTTACTCTGAGATTTAATAAGTATCTACGTAACCAGCAAATTAAATATGTAAAAATACAGAATTTTTATCGATAAAATGCAAAATACAGATGATAATAGTAGAATAAATTGTGATAAATCACTTAAGAAGGTTAAATATAGAGAACATTTCATTTGGGAATTGCCACAAAAGTAGTACTGGGTCTTTATGGGTTAAGGATGTCTCAGCAAATCACACACTCAGTTTTTTATTTTCTTACTTTTTTATCTAGTTGTTGATTGGAACTCTGGTTTATTTAGACAACACTGTCAAATAAAGTCAAATAGAGCCTGCTCACAAGCAGCCATCCCAGAGGAGAAAATCTTCCACATAGAGCTTTACACTTTTCCACTATTTCTGCCTTATTCTGAGTACAACTGGTCCGTTTTCAGCTAAAATATTCTTTTCCCAAATAAATTCATCCCCTTTTAGAACCTTAATGACAGTAACAACAAGACTCAATTTGACATTCTTCGATAAAAAAGGTAACATTTCCATAAAAAAGTGAGTATTTTATAGTATTGTGGACCATTATTACCACAATATCTGTGTAAAAAATTGAAAAGGCTAAAAGCAAAATCCACTTAAGGTCCAACAGCAACAATTAAATCTAGAAAAAGTGATGCTTTAGTTGGATGCACATAAGCCACACACTGGGAAAAACTGTCTTCTATCTGAACATGTACATCTGCGAGTATTCACGACCCTCAGTTTAACTCCAGTATCTCGTTGAGTTGAGACGTTTCAACACACATTACTGGGAATATTAGATGATGTTATTTACTGAGAGACACAAATGTACATGTTCCAAGTCAAAAACATACACAGTGGCCTATGATCAGAGTCAAATATGTTGGGTTAGAATAATTTACATGCATGTTTTCACAGTTTTATGTCCTGTATTAAACTGTAAATGTCATTGTTTTGACATGTATTTGTTTTGGACAGTACTCGTTCGACTGTTGCGGGTTATGTAATGTCTGTACATGTGTGTTTGTTTGTTTGTTTGGGTCCTGAAAGTGTTTGGTTTTGCAAAACTAAACCTGCCTGAAGGCATTACATTTATATGGACGAGTGTTAAAGTTCATTTTTAACATCTGACAAAGACGTTTCACCTCAAGTGGCTGTTCTGGAGCTTTAACCTGAGCAAACATTCACATTTTTACACTATTTTGTCTTTAAAAAGCACTTGTTGGTCATGTGATGTGAGGAAAAATCTGTCAGAGCAGTCACTCAAGTGGAGGAAATGCACTAAAACTGTAAAAAAACAAACAAACTCTGATTTTCTCACTCGTTTCTCAAACACGAGGATTTAATTCAAGTTGAAACCGATTTGGAACGGACACTTTTGCAGTAAATTAAAGCATCAGGTGTGAAAATCCAAAAATAATCCTTGCAGATAAATGTACTTGTCTTTCTGAGATCTGTCCTGTTTTTTTTGTTTTTCGGGGGTTTTTTCCCAATAAAACTCCAAAGCTTCAACAAACTCTGAATAATCTCAGTGCCAAGTATGAAACCGTCTGCCAAACTTCTCCTCTCCACGCCGCCGCTCACTGCTGAAATGTCCCAGCCAGCCAAATTATTTTCCCGTGGAATCAGCCGGAAATCAGGAAACATGCTGAGCAATCACTACGCAGATAATTGTGTTTCTTTTCAGCGAGTGACTCATCCTGAAAGGTGTGCCAGCATCACCCGAAAACACCACACCGCGCTGCTCGCACAGGGGAAAGTGTCAGAAGTTTTTTTTGGCAAAGACGTTTGTTCTTTTTCTTTACACTTCTGCTTTACTGACCACTGTTGGCTGCATGTGACAGATAACGTGTTCGTTCGTGGAGACACTCGAACACGCAGATAAACAAGTTCAGACCGAAAAGTGATGAGTTTTATCAGCCATTCGGTGACAAAAACATTTACTGATGAGGTGAAAACTGACACTTAAATCACCTCAGAGACAAAAACATCAACCAAGAAGTCGATCAATCTGGATGCAACATCTACACTTGGGATTCTTTTTGGTAAGAATTTGCTGATATGATACATCACACGATACAATATACAGTGATTTTTAATCAAATTTTATAAAATTTTTAAGTTCGGAAGCATTCGTTCCAAATTAATGTCTGCGAATTTGAGCCCACAGATGTTTGACAGACAATTCATGTGAGTCGTTAAATAAACTTGAATTTCAAGTATCTCAACAAACTTTTGACAGTGCTGAGTATGTCTTTCAGTAACTGTTCTTGGTTAATCCATAAGGACCCAGTGTGACATTTGTGGCGCTTCATAAAATTTTCTCTATATTATCCATCCTTAAGTGGTTTACTACCAATAATTGCAATATCATCTTCTGAATTTTGTGTTTTTTTTAGTGAAAATCAGGTAGCTTCCAACATTTAATTTACTAATCATGTAGATGTTGAGAACTGGCAAAATGTCCAGGGTGTACCCCGTCCCCGTCCCAGCCCTTAAGTAGCTGGGATAGGCTCCATGCGACCCCCGTGACCCTCGTGAGGATAAAGTGGGTTCAGAAAAATGAATGAATGAATGAATGTAGATGTTGATAAAAGTTTAGAGTAAAATTGAGGATTATATATTAAAAACAGACAAAACTTACGAAAAACTGACTTTTTCACCAAATATGTCATTATTTAAACACAAATTCAGTGTAACTCCATGGATTTTACTGGGGAATCAATGTTGGAGAAGATGACGGTGTTTCCATGGTAACTATGGAGCCTCTTAATGACCAAATGCGTCATATCTGATAACCATGAAAAGTTGATTATCTGTATTTTACATCAGTTATTTCCTGGATTAGTAGATCAATAGGGATTAAACAGTTTATATCAGTACATGATTTTGGTAGATGGTGGATGTTTGGGTCTTTATGGGTTAAAAAAAGGTTAAATATAGAGAAAATTTCATTTGGGAACAAGACAGAAAAGTAGTGCTGGGTTTTTATGGGTTAAACTGGGTCTAGTATGACAGACGAGTATTCATTGTTGTTGGTAAGCAAAAACAAGAGCCTTAAATTGAGTAAATGTTTCAACTAACAAAGCTGTAATTCATCATGTGGACATTTAACCTTTGTTTAACCAGATAAAGTCCCACTGAGATTGAGACCTCTTTTACAAGGGCGACCTGGCTAAGAGGTCAACAAATCTCTAAAAATGCTGTAAGGTGATGCAGAAAAGCAGTAAAAATGGACGTCATCAATGTTGAATGATATTGGGATGGGATGTTCGTGAAAAAACAAAAAAACAAAAAAACAAAAAATGGTAACAAGTAAGAGAAAGTTGGAGGAAAACAGGTGTGGAGATAAAAGTTCTTTCCTGTCTCAGTTTATGTTTTTATCCTAGAACTGGACTATAAAAGGGCTGAAGCTCATAACAGATTGAGGTCTAAATACAGCATAAAACGAACCGTCTGCCTCAAATTTACATTAAAAAACTATCACTTAATAACCAACTCAGTGTTTTTGTTCCTGTCAAAAGTTAAAAAGCGTCACAGGGAGGAGTAAACATCTAATATAAGGAGCTAACGCATGCATAGTCCCACTAAAAATCAAGCATGTAGACCAGGACACGACACTCGACTAGACCAGGACACGCCCCTCATTATCGACTAAACCTTAATTTCAGTGTATTACTTTGCTCATGTTGACAGGAACCAACCAACTTGCACATTAAAAAGCTACATTCCAGGCAAACAACATCCCGAGCTGCATTTGTGTGTTGATGTGCGAATGGTTTGTGTGTTTTCTCTGAAAAGCATCACTCACAACACTTCCACGTGTCTGCAGACACACAATGCACCACCGCGTCACACTCGTAGAAGCCAAAGGTCTTACCTGCGTGGACGAAGTAGGCCAGGTACAGATCCAGCTCCTTGACTGAAACTCCAATGTGATGCGGCTGCACGCACAGGCTGGGGTTCGAACACTGAGGAGACTTTACCAGCCTCTCCCCGTCAGTACTTTCGAGGGGAATCCCTTTGAATAAAATCACCATGACCAGGTCCAGCCTCCACACTTTGTCCGCCTGGCGCAGGCAGTCGATCCGCCTCATCTTGCCCTTCTGGTCGGGGTTGGACAGAACGCAGCACGGCGGCTTCTTCCCCGTCACCGTCAGCACAAAGTCCTCCCTGAACTCGGGCCGGATGTCCTTGCGCAGTTTGGCGAGGAGACGCGACGCCCACTTCTGCTTGACCTCAGGCTTCTCGCTGAGCAGCTCGTCCTTCACGGCGCGCTCCTCCTCCTTGGACATGCGCTTCTCATGCTTCTTGAAGTACTTCCTCTTGCGGGCCTGCAGGTTGAACCATGTGTAGGCGAAGGCCCGGACGTGGGGCAGCAGGGCTTCGATGAAAGGATGGAATTCATCCTACGAGAGAAGAGGAGGACAAACGCTTTAATCCCTGAAGGAGTTTAACACAACAACACAAACATCTCACATCATACAGTCCTGCACAAAAGTCTTGTCTTATGGACACATCGCATTTATAACAGGTAATAACTTGACAAATAATTAACCA
This sequence comes from Fowleria isostigma, assembly GCA_029814645.1. Taxonomy (NCBI): domain Eukaryota; kingdom Metazoa; phylum Chordata; class Actinopteri; order Kurtiformes; family Apogonidae; genus Fowleria; species Fowleria isostigma. Next base: position 12,648,290 of record JAPTGZ010000019.1, read on the forward strand.
ATTGGAGTCATTAATAACTTATAATGATAGTAAGCATCTGCAGTTTATTTATATTCTACCAAAATGAAATGACATAATTTCATTAATATTTATTGCTTGATAATGATGAAAAAATCGATTTCTAGTCAAACAACAGGTTTGTCACAAATTATAATCAGTCAAATTATAATCAAGACATTGTATCTTTTTTCTAAAGTTACAAATGAAAACAGATAAAAAATTCAGTCTATTACTGCAATATGGTCTAAAAATTCAAATGTATTTTAGCCTTAGACTGCTGAATCTGTCCTCTGAGTAGTTGTCTTTGTCAAACCCAGGTCTGACTGTATGTCAGACCTGGGTTTGTCATGAACATCACCAGTGTCGAGGTAGTTCTTATGAATCCTCTCCACTTGCTGCTTAGATCTACTGAAGGTGTCTGTAACTTCAGCAGGACACCTGAACTTCAGCCTCTGATGATCAACACTTTGGTCTGTGGGCTGATCTTGGCCATGTTATCAGAAGAGTTGTTGACCTTCAACTGGTGTCTTGTGTCAGATTTCTGTTTTTATAGTTCAAAATTACCCAGATTTGCAGCACCAAGCCTCTTACTTGTTTTATCTTTGTTTACTGTTTCTTAAAAATTGCAGCTATCTAATTGCGACAAGACTTTTGTCCAGGAAAAAGT
>JAPTGZ010000019.1:12676848-12688973 GCA_029814645.1 Fowleria isostigma
GTACCATGAAGTAATGGTACTAATGTAAGGAATGATGTTAAAGGGTTAATGTGGATGTTAACAGGTGTCTGGATCAGCACTAGTGTTGTTGTGATGTTCTAAAAGTGATGTTGTCATGTTCTAAAATACATGTTCCTTTCACCTTACATGTGTTTTTCTTGTATTTTTTTTTTTTTTATATTTACTGTTTTTGCCACTTATGTGTAAGGACCTAAATATAGTAACTTCATTGACCCTCATTTTTCTACATATTAATAAAAAAAATGGAAAAATTTCACAGAAATAATAAAGTAACACACTTAGGTTGGAATTTTAAACATTGAGTATTTCAGAGTGCCCTGTAAAGGGTTAACAGAGTTTTTCAAGCTGTTCAATTTGAGGATTAAATGCAGTCCATCCTGAAATGAGCTGTTGATGTATTTAAGTGCTCTTCTAAATGAAATCTGATGAAACAAAACAAAAATGAATCAGAAATTGCAGCAGTCATAATGATGAACTGTCAGATAATACCAGCTATCAGCAAAATGTACAAGCTGTAAGTTGAGCCACAGTTTCCTCGTCCTCAGGTCATTTTAAGCCGATTATCCACTGACTGATCATTGACTCTTTGCTGTTTTGACAGTTTGGGTTTAATTAGATCAAACTCCAAACAAACAGTGGTGAACTGAAGCCAGGGAGAGACAGAAAAGTGCAGGAGGCGCCATCTAGAGCCTAAAGATGGAAACTACAACCTAGTGTGTGTGTGTGTGTGTGTGTGTGTGTGTGTGTGTGTGTGTGTGTGTGTGTGTGTGTGTGTCATTGACAGCATGACACCCCTGGGTTGTGTTTTAATACAGTCAAAATCTGTATTTTTTATACATTTCATTTAAAAAAAATGAAACATTATCAAATAAGTTTATCAGACTATTACTGCAAAAAGCTTTATCCATTTGTGAAATATTTGAGAGAATCTAATATTTAACTCACTGTTCAGTCAGTTATGTTACAGTATGTTTTTAGTTGTTGCTCATAAATGCAAAATAAAAATGGTTTTGACATAAGTCTATGAACTGACATTTAACTGATGTAAAAATAATCTTCTGTTCATTAATGTTAAGTTAAAAGCAAATGTAGGAAAAATTAAATGATAATAACGACTGTTTAAATTGAGTTCATATTTGCTGTAAAAAATTACAGATAAATTATTGCAGAAATAAATGAAATGTTTCTACTGATGTCTTCAGTAAATTAAATGATACAATACAAAAATCATACATGCATACACATATATCTTTTTCCAACAGGAGCAGAGTGGTTTTTTTTTTATTAATTCCTTAATTAATGTAGAAAATTGGCTGCCTCTGAATTCACAGAGCATCCCATTGGATGAGACAGATTTCAGGAAGTAAAACTGCCCGGTAACAGGTGACAGGGCACAGAATTAAAACACAACAAACACGTTTCAGCAAAGAGTTATAAAACAAAGTGTATCACGATTTTTGAATATGTGTGATTTTACATCTCAATAGAGAGTTTGAGAATTATTTTGGATTTATTTTACGAAACTCAATGAGAAAAATGCAACATTTTGAATGAAGAGCAATTTCTGCAAAGTGGATCATAATTGGAATAAACTATTTTGAGGACAGTTTGCTAAAGAATGATGTTTTATTAAAAAAAAAAAAAAAGATGGTATTTCACTAGAAATTAGGATGTTTGTGATAAAATGAGACATTTATGCAAATGAGGACAATTTGGGGGAAAGGGAGTCTGTTTGAGATGAAATTCACGTTCAGATGTAGAATCGGGGTTGTCAGGAGTGCAGGAACAGACGGGTGTGTTTTAATGACAGCGCCTCCTGCCTCTGAGGTCCTTCAGTCACATTATGACAAACAAAAGCCCGCTCCACCTGCTGCAGGTGTGGGCTCTTCACATCCACCGGCCTGCCTTCACACCGCAGCTCCAACTGTCCTTCACAGCCATCCAAAACCAGTCCTGCCATCGACTGCCAGCGGTTACCATGACAACACACCAGTCACATCCTGTGCAGTGGTACTGCCATGTCTCGATATCAGGTTTTTGCATTTTTTCTGTGGAAAGTTTATAATAATAAGAATGTAAACACTTGACAGGAAAACATGGGTCTTTTATTTCTGAAGGTGTTAATGGACATTGTTTTCCCACAATGCAACTGGAGGAGTGGCCAGGCCAATAACAATGGTTATTTTATCTGACTATGATCATTGAGTTGAATATAAAAAACAGCTGCATCAAATTAACCTAAATGACCGATTTCATCATTATTTTCAAATGTTCTCATTTTCCGTTCAACATCACTCCATTGGGTCACTGTCTTTTACTCCAAGTTGAGAATTAGGCCACCAGTTGTTTATCTGAAGTGTTAACTGCATCTATCGATATTGACATGGGTTTAGTTGAGTTTTGTTTTGACTACAGAACACTGACAGGGTATTCTCTAAATTCTAATGTTTTTCCACAGCACTTACATTTAAAGAAACTACACAAAAATATCTTAAATCCATAGCATATCAGCCTGAATAGACTGTTGTTTTTTCCCATAAATGAGCTTATTAAAAATAGGTGTTGTCTATTATTTGCAAAATTGCAACAAAAATTTTGAAATGATCTGCAGATTTGTTTCATGTCCTTTTAAATAAATTTCTAAATATTGCAAATGTTACAAATCTACTTTCTCAGGGTGACATGGCCAAGAGAGTAAGATAATTTGTTGTAAATATATTTAAGACACAAACACATAACATAACCATCAGACAGCACAAATAAGAATATATATATATATATATATATACATATATATATATTTCTATAGTTACATACAGCAGACCATGATAAATCAGGAACAAGTTCAAGAATAGAATCATTATTGATTATTGGCACATTGCATAGAAAGTTATTTCTTTGTTTATTTCAGATATTTGCGCTAATACATTAAATAATTTCCCATCCGGGAATCATTAAGTATTTCTGATTCTAACATTGTTATTTTTCATTTTATATTCATTTGCATTAGTTTTGTTTATTCATGTTAATTACTCTTGTTTTTCATTTCATGTAATTTTTGTGTACTGTTATATTATTATTAAAAAACCCATCCTTTTTAGTATACACAAGTTATGTGATATTGTATGATGTGTAATTTCAGTTGCATAATCATTTTCAGTAACAGCACTCGATTGTAGGTATGTACATATTAATATTAAATACAGCTACATGAGCCCAAGTAAAACATTCCTCATGGACAATAAAACACATAACACTGTGACATATTAGTGTTACACTATAACTATGGCTTGAATAAACAGATATTTAATATTCTAAATATTTTAAATATTTTAAAATGGGAACATTCGTACGTAAAGTGAAGTATTGTTTTGTTCTGAAGTATTTATTTTACTTGGGACGACCAAGTTACTAAAAAGTCAGAAGTAAGATAAATCAATAATGTTTCAGATTTTATTTATTTTAATCATTGAACTTTTCATCGATTGGTAAATAACATTTCACAAAAGCATCCACAACACAAATTTTACCTTAAATCCTTGAATGTAATGAATCCAAAGAATTATTTTGTTTATTATGTACTAATACCAATAGTTTATTTCTCAGAAGCCACTGAGAAATAATAGAAGCTTATTTGGATATGAAGATAATCATTGGCAATAATCTACTCTTATTTTCTTTTTTTAAGAGACTTTTGTTCTTTTTAGCGGTGAATATTTCAGAGGCCAAAAAAAAAAAACTGAATTGAAATTTTTTACCATTATATTTAAGAAAATAATCCGTCAAATTGTCTTCATGTTATTATAAAAGTGATGCAGTAAAAGCATGTTTATTAATTGAGATAATCTTTAAGAGAGTTTTACATTAGCACAGTACTTACAAAAGCAAGAAAATAGGACCTGAAGAAACAAACACAGCCAAAAAAATGTTTATTTCAAGTCACTTTCCTCAGGTTGTGTTTTACTATTTGAAATGTGCGACACTGTGCGATGGAATTCTTCGAGTTATTTTCATACATTATAAATCAACTATAGCTGAACATTTTCTCACTATAAAGATTCTCAAAATAAACTTATCCACAAATGAAATGACAATTTTATCTCATTTGGTTGAATGACAAATGAGTGACCCTTTAAAGAACAACTTCAGGGCTGATAGATACAAATATTTTTATTATCTATGCATTAAATGATAAATCACGAGTATATTCACTCTCTGAAAAATGCAGTTTGGGTCGAGTCTTAAGTCGTAAAATAAACACCAGGGTCGGCTCTTGTCTTAATGAAAAACGTCCGACCAATCAGACGTGAGCAGAAATTCAAAAACCGAACGTGGACGTCACCATGGAGACGGGCTGATGGTGGTGGCGGCGGCGGTTTGGGCTAAAAAATACGGCGGGACCACAAAGTGTATGTGTGTGCGATGGGGGGATGGGGGCCTCCACCTGCTCCCACTGAGCCGATGCCAGACTGGAGCCCAGCCAACAGCACCGGGCCTGGAACCAAGTCTGAGCCCAGCTCGCAAGACCGGAGAAAGGAGGAAGAGGAGGAGGAGGAGGAGGAGAGGAATGGAAGGAGAGAGGGGAAAAACCAGGAAAAGAAAAGAGATGGAGGAAAGACGAGAAGACACTGTGAGGAAGAATAAGGCCGTGAAATCAGAAAAAGATCAATAAGAGGAACGAAGAAACAGATGGAGAGAAAAGGAGGACAAAAGAAGAAGAGGGCAAGAAAAAAATCAAGGGAAATAGAGGAAAGGATGAGAAAAATGGATGGTGGAGAAGATTTATGAGGGAGGCAAAAAAGAGAAAAGAAAAAAGTGGAGGTGATGTGGATGTAAAACCAAAAGCAAAGGACAGAAAGAGGAGCACATTAAAAAGAGGGAATAAGGAAAGAAAAAGAAAGAAAAGATAAGACAAAAAAGCAACACAGGAAAGAAGAAGGGAGGATGTAAGAGAAAGGTGTGGAAGAATAAAAAGGAAAAAAAACCAAAAAAGCAGAGAAAAGAAAGAATAAGAGGTTCAAATAAGTTCAGAAATTAAAAATAAATGATGAGGAAACAAAGAGGAAGAATCTGATAAAAAAAAAAACAAGAGAGGATATAGAATCAGGGATGGTAAAAGAACGAAAGAGGAGATCATATCAAACAAGAAAAACAGACAAGGGAAGAAAAAAGTAAGGAGAAAGAGATGGAAATGAAGAAAAAAAACCAGTAGATTTTATCAAATCAGAAACAAGAGAAGAAAGGAAAGAAGAGGAGGAAAGGCAGAAGAAAAAAAGGTCAAGATAAGTTTGGAAAAGCAGGAAAAGGGAAAAAACAGAAGATGTAGGAACAGAAGATGACAAAAAGGTAAGAAGAAGGTCTATGAGGAGAAAAAAAAAGTGATGGTCCCATGAAGAAAATAGAACAAAAAAAAACATGAAGGAGATGATTAAAAAAAAATAAAAACAGGGTCAGAAAGGCTGAAAAAGAGACAAAAGAAGAAAAGGAGGATGAAAAAGAGATAGAAATTAGGGAAAGGTACAGAATACAAGTGAAGCGGAAAGAGAAAAAAAAAGAATAGTGAGGGCATAGATGGAAAATGAACGAGAAGAAGATAAAGAGACAGGAATGATCAGAGAAGGATGGAGGGAAAAAGGTGGAGAAACGTGAGGAAAGAAGTGAAGACGGAGCGGGTACGACACTGGAATGAACAGAAAAAAAGAAAACTAGGGAAAAAATTGGAGAAATGAGACGTCAAACGCTGCGATGGATTGAATCAGACTCAAATCAAATCTGTGCGACTTGTTTTGGATTAAACTGGATTACACGGAGCTGATTTAAGACTTAATTTAAGTCTGAACACTTCGACTTCAGTGTGTGTTTATGACGAAGGCCTGGTTTATCCTGCATCTGTTTCCTGATGGGCACGTCTGCAGAAGTTTTAGTTAAAAAATGAGGTGTGTATGAGAGGTGTAAAGGTTAAACAGGAGATAAGACAGGGTCAGGGGTCAGAGGTCAGGTTGGCTTAATGTCCATTTCCACCCACATAAAAAAAAACATGTGGAAACACAGAAAATTAGGGAAAAAAAGTTAATGCAAAACACTGCAAAAAAGTTGATAAAACAATAAATAGTGCAATAGATTCAGTGAATAAACGAGACTTATGTTGTAAAGGTATATCCCCTGAAAATCCCAATCAATAAACAATAGATATGAACTCAATTTGAGCTACATGGACCTGACAGTGGCTGAATAATGGTAAAATTTTTTCCACAAAACTCCACCTAGTGAATGAAAATGACCCCATAAGAACTCTGGTTGGTAGACAGAAAATGGACATTTGGAAGAGAATCAATATGAATCAACTTTTAATCTCAATCGCTCTATTATTGCTAGATTTATGTCTAAAAAACTGATTTTCAACCAAAGCACCCCCATTTGGATGACTTATAATACTCATAGAGAAGCTGAAATCCATAGGGTTCTTATGTTGGTTATCAAAGGAGAAGAAATCCAACCAAATCTGTCATTAGTTATTGCATTCACACAAAGGGGATCCAACGATACTGGAACCAGTGGCAGTCGGAGTAAAACCATTATAGCCCCGAAACTCGATTTTGGGAATATAATAAGGGGGAGATCACAGGATGACTGACACATCAGAAGAAAAATAGTTCCATTGTCCCTGTATGTCAGCGTCATGTCCTATCTGAATCAATTCCAAGTTGAATGTGTGAGGTTGTCAGGTTCTGTGTCTATGTTCAAGTCCTGTAGTCTGGACACAGGCGATCAATCTCCCAATGGAAGTGGGCGGGACTTTCACTGGAGGAAAACTCAACTAATTCAATCCAAGTCTATATGTGACCTCCTAATAGTAATAATATTGATATCTGTAACCATTTACATGTTATAAATTATCAAAATATGGACCATTAGACATAAAGGCACATTTTTAATATTTCAAAAGTTGGTGAAAAATTTAAAAATCTAAATTTGTCAATAATGGTAAAAACTTCATAAACATTGTTCCGAGGAAGTTGCATAAAAATATTGGAATGAATCCGAGCCGTACTTTAGTCGCAGAAGATTTTTGAAGAAATTGCTAACAGAGATAACAACATCTGACACAGCGCCTTCAGAGCCAGTGAGATGAAAGTAAACTCAAAACACTGTAAAAAAGTTGATAAACTGATAAATAGTGCAATTGCTTCAGTGAATAAATTAGGTGGAGATAATGACAAGCCTGACTCATTAAAAGAAAAAAACATCACCATGTAAGAAGAGCCATGGAAATAAATGTAAGACTTGGGCAAACTGTGGAATTTTCTGAAACAATGTATGACACTGTCATATAATCTTTACAGCTGATAGTTTACATTATGGCTCTGTTAGCTTAGCTCTGTTTCCAGACAGAAAACAGACACAATAAAACCACAAATCACTTGTTTTCTGCATGGTTTGTGTTGTCAGTAGCTGAATTAAAGTTCTGTTCAGAATCCAACAAACAAGGTCAGAACTGTCACAGTTTAGTCCAAACCATGAATCAACCAAAACTGACTTAACAAAGATAATAACATCCATAATAATTTAGACCTACATAAGCATCAGAATCAACCTCACTCATGTTAAAGAAACACTGACATTTCAGCATCAAACTCAACTCTTTACATTTACAATTAAGTCCAGTGGAGAAAACAAGAGCTTCTTTTTTTATCATTCATTTTCTTTGATTCCGACAGTTGTTTCTTAATGGTCCTCATCCCATCTGGTCACTTTCTGACACTTTCATCAAAGTCCCTGTGGTATCAGTTTTCCTCAACATGGGAAACCATCAGAGTGACTCACTACTCCCTCTAGTGTTCACAAAGTCCCGACTCATCAGTGTAGACAAAATCAGTTCATATCTCTACAATCCAGTGCATTGGCACAAATCTTTATTCCAAACATTTAATGATATGTTTTGGTTTTACTGGTTTCACTCACAATGACATCGGTCTGTAGCTGTGAAGACATTCAGCTCATATCTCTGGGACAAAACTCTTTATTCTTAACACTGACATGGTACATTTTGGTCATTTTTGATGGTTTTAAGTAGAAATATTACATATCATTAGCCTCATAGCATAATTGCCTAAGTCATGTTTTTGGCTAAATCTGTTTGGATAATATCTACATAAAATGAAGCAGCAGTGATAGGAGAGTAAACTTACACAGATATCACAATTGGGCCAAAAAATAAGACAATTATTGTATGAGGTTAAGGACAGGGCTCGTTAAATGCTATGCCATTGTTATACACAATGAATTTAAACATTTAACACGGGATTTGTTTATTTTTTTCTTAAACCAAACCTGGTTTATATCCTAAAGAGTCAAACTAAATGCATAGGCTGTCCTCTCCGCTCAAATCTCCTCAGGTGAAGCTCATCTTAGGCGATACTAACCTCACCTTCAGAGGCTGGTGTGTGTGTCTGAGCGTGGTTTGTGAGGCTACAACAGAAGAAGAGGATGAAACAGGAAGGCAGTTGTGTAGTGAGAGGGAGGCAGGAGGAACAGATGGCCTGGCAGAGCATGGGGAGAGGCCGGAACCCCTCCCCACCCTCTGACCGACTTTCATTGATGAGCCACTGTGTGTGTCTGCGGGTGTGTGTCTTTGTATAGTTGTGTGGACATATTTCGGTATGTAGCTGTCCCTGCGAGAACGCGCTATATCCGATCTTCACACCTTTAAATGTGAGTTTGAGGCGCCACAGTTTGTTCCGTAGCGTCCTCACAAATGTAGGGATCTGACCGTGTTTGTGCGTCTTTGTGCATGTGAGAGAGACACATATGCCATCACACAATATTATTTAGAGCAGCTCCGCCCCGACTATTTCAGGTTTCCTCACAGACAGAAACAGAGCGGCGGCCGGCTGCCAACACTCGGCTCTGCAGCTCCGATCATCATCATCATCTCAACACAAACCAAACAAAGAGCAGACTGCGGTCTGTCGATCCAAACAGCTGCTCCCGGGGCATTTCGGCATCTTTAATAATAATCACTTGTTGGTCATTATCTGCTTTCTTTCAGAAGCTCTGAAGATGGAAATCAGAGTGGTTCACTGTTCACTTTTGTTTTCGACAAAAAATAAGTGTGGATTAAACAAGTTGGTGTTTGTTGTCGAATGATATGAGTGGACACACCTGTGAAGATAACATTTGTTCGGAGTTCAGATTCACACCTCCTAACTCCCAAAAACATCACTGAAATGTTGATGGATATTAAAAATCAGTCATAACAATATTGTATTCTATGTACTATTGACATTCTAACGAATCAACATGTATGTATCCACAGACTGTATCAGTCACTGAATGAAGTACAAGATCATCGTTTATACACATCTGTATTATGGTACCATCAAGTTTTCTTCTTCAAACTAAAACTCGTAAGCCGTTTCTCTATTTGCATTCTTGTCTGTTCTTCCGTCCTTGAAAAACATCATCAATCGTGGTCTAAGCACTGTTCCAATTGACAGTTTGCATAAACCAAGAACACATGGAACACCAGGATGTTGTTCTTGTCAGCTAGCTAACACCAAGGGTGCACTGCTGGGTGACTCGTGTAGACTGTTGGGAAATAATTCCCAGGATACACTTCGTGCTACTCTCAAATGCTACGGTGGCTTATATGAAAACTTCACTCTGTGAGCTGCCTGACAGCATTCAGAAAATAAACATAGTAAAACCACAAATCACCTCCATTTTCTGTACGGTTTGTGTTGTCAACAGCTGAACTAAAAGATCTGTTTGGAATTCAAATATGGTCAGAATACATTAACAACCTGTACATCAGTTAAGATCACTGTCTCCTTTATGTTCAGAGTAGAAACTTTTATGATCGCAGTTTGGTTCCAGAAGCTGGTGATGATAAGAAATGAATATTTTGATAAAATCATTAAATAAATCTGGGTCAGAGCTGGGAATGACAAAACAGAACCAGGAGCAAAGAACAAAAAGAACCAGGAATGAAAGATACGAGTTAACCCTAGAGGAGAAATGATCATGGCTGTCACTGCTGATGTGTTATTTGTTCATTTCTAACGCTTTTCTGGGTTTGAACTTACATTTTCACGAAGTATCTTACATGATTTAAATCATGTGCATCATACATTTGCAGAAATTTTGATGCATGGCTTGTTTGACACCTCATCTCTTTTTTTTAAATGTGAAAACCTTTTGTTTCAGCAGGAAGATATCTGATTTTTACTCATATGTATCTAGTAGTTTAAGCTCGTTTTAATTTTACTATGCATCTTGTTTTTAATTTGTTTTTTCCAGTTTGTTTTTTAATCTTTATTCTAACTTACTCTCCTTCTGTCTTGTCATTAATCTAAACCCAATTATATGCATAAACATATTTCCATTGGGGACATCTGAAATTTTGTTAAATCAACAATATATAAGCTTCATATAAGGCAATGTGTGGCTTGTTTGACACCTCATCACTTTTCTTTAAATGTAAAAACCTTTTGTTTCAGCAGGAACATGTCTAATTTTTACTCATATGTATCTAGTAGTTTAAGCTAGTTTTTATCTTACTATACATCTTGTGTTGTTTTTAATTTGTTTTTCAAGTTTGTTTTTTAATCTTTATTCTAACTTACTCTCATACTGTTTTGTCATTAACCCATAAGGACCCAGTGTGACATATGTGTCACTTCCCAAATTAATGTTTCTCTATATTTAACTGTCCTTCAGTGGTTTATTGCTATTAATTGTGATATTATCTTCTGTGTGTTATGAAAATCAGGTATTTTTCAACATTTAATTTACAAATCATGTTGATTTTTTATAAAAAATTTAGAGTAAACTTGTGAATTATTATATGAAAAACAGAGAAAACGGAAGAAAAATTTACTTTTTCAGCAAATCTCTCATGAACTGATCATAACCCCAGTGTGTCCTTCCACTGTTGTTGATCCAACTCCATCGGTTTTACTGGTGAATCAATATTGTTGAAGTTGACAGTGTTTCCATAGTAACTATGGAGCCTCTGAACATCCAAATGGGTCATATCTAATGACCATGAAAAGAAGAATAACTGTATTTTACACCAATTTTTGACACATATTAGTGGATCAACAGGGATTAAACAGTTTCTATCAGTAGATGGTTTTGGTAGATGGTTTGGGTCTTTATGGTTAAAAAACGTTAAATATAGAGAAAATTTTAATTGGAAACTGATACAAAAGTAGTGATGGTTTATGGGTTAATTTAAACCCGATTACATGCATATGCACATTTCCACTGAGGACAATTAAAATCATGCTAAATCAACAAAATATAAGTTTCATATAATGCAATAAACAGCCAGTATTATGTTTATAATAAATCATATTTGCATTTACAGTTAATGATAATAACCTTGAACTAATGAACGAGTCAAATCTGAATGATTGATCGAATGTTATCACTGTATTAGATGAATTTCTGGTGGATGTAATCAGAACGTCCTCGCTCTCACCCCAGACTCAAAGTATCGAACGCAGCAGATTTCCAGAAAAAACGATGCCAGGACGTCGACAGTGAACGCAGCCTCGCCTCGTTCTGACCGAGAGGAGGGTCAAGGTGGAAGAGACCGACCGCTGAGAGGAAGAGGGACGAGTCGAGTCAGCGGTTCATCCCAAAAAATAAATAAATAAAAACCTCCATCTCCCCTCACCTCCGGCCTCCCTCTGAGATCTGTGTGTGTGGTTTCAAACTCTCTGTTCAGTTTTTGGAAGTTGCAGCGTACGGTATTATACAAGCTAACCAAAATATCTGCTAAGCGCTGAAGGGAACGCAGCGAGGGGGTCAGAGGTCAACCCTGACAAGAGAGGAGCTCCTCAGATTCTTCTTCTTCTTCTCTTCTTCTTTCTGTCTTCTATATCGACACGCACACACATACACAGCGCAGATTGCCCACGCACACACCAGGTTTCACCAGGACCAACCTGACGGGGCGCCTAAAAAATATTTGAGAGAAGGAAGGAAGCCTGCGGGCGAGATGATGGGGAACGTAGGCAAGCTGTCAGCAGGGCCGGGCCTATGCTGCCCCCCCCCCCCCCCCCGGAAAAAAAAAAAAAAAAAACAGTGGAGGAGGA
>JAPTGZ010000019.1:12790612-12801736 GCA_029814645.1 Fowleria isostigma
GATAGGCTCCATGTGACCCCCGTGACCCTAATGAGGATAAAGCGGGTTCAGAAAATGAATGAATGAATGAATATTTAACTGTATTAGTGGTTATCAATTAGAGCTGCACAATATATCATTTCAGCATCGTCATCACAATGTACATGTGTACAATAATCACATCACAGGTTCTGCAACATAGAAGGCAAATGCACTGAACATGTTTTCTAGGGCTGCAAATAACAGTGATTTTACTAATCAATTAATCTGTAGATTAATTTACTAACAAATCGAATCATTAAATGAACATGAAAGTCTCAATTTGCAGATGAGTCAAGTGATAGAGCATCACTCCCTGCACTTTTTCTTTTTCACTGTCAGAGGTGGTGTGTGTCACTAATGATGACAAGAGACTAGCAAGTTATATTCCTCAACCAGTGGTGGTTCTAGTCTATCAGACTAGTGTTGTATGTATTAGTTCAGTCAACAATAGTTAACGGTAGTCTGGTGGATGATAAATGGAGATGTTATAATTACAACAATAGTGTCTAATAACTAGCTAGTGGGCTAAAGTAATCATGACAAGATAGCCTTCATGTCATGATTACTTTAGCCCACTACAGTAATCACGACACGAAGGCTATCTTATGCTAAGGTTTACATTATATTCCCGGTGGACACATCAGCCCTAATCACCTGAAATGTACTGCACTGTGGGATTTTGTCCATTTTTCCTCCTATTAAAGTTTTTATCCATAAACGGCGCACTATGTTTGGGCCAAATGGGGCTGACAGGACACCAGCAACCACGGTAAAGTTAGCAGCAGATTAATATCTGAAACTTGATCCATGCTGCTCTGGTGTCCTCAGCGTGCAAGCATTCATTCCTCAGTACAAACATAATCAAGAACCAACCACTGATGAATTCATTGCCAACTCTTTTAAGAATAGATTTTAATCAATTTAATTGATGTGTTGTTTCAACCCAAATGTTCTCATCTAATTCCAAGGATACCTGACACACACTGTGTGCAGCATTCCACCAATCACAATCATTCTTAATGATTTTGCAAAGCAGACCACGCCCATGCACATGGAGTGAGTCAGTAGTAACAACATTGAATGACCATTTATGTCGGCATCACAGCTGTTATATCCTCCTGAGTAGTTTTTCATGTCACAATATATATCGCAGGGTAAAAAAAAATCACTCAGTTTATTTCCAGTATCGTGCGGCCCTACTTGTGACTTTATTGAATAACTAGAGTGGGAAATATTCTGGTCTTGTATCCAATGACACATAACTCTTCTGACAAACCTTACAAGAATAGAAAAAGTGTCTGTTTGTCTTGTGTTAATGGTTTCAGGGCAAACACATTCTGAGGAGAATTGACGGGGCTTGTACTTCAGAGGTGAAATGATTAAAAATAGCCTGATGTCGTGGAGGAGGTTGAACATGCTGTGTTTTGGTGGAAGTGTTGCCATCTGCAGCCTGCTGGCCCGCTCTTGGCATGGCGTCCGTCAGCCTTTCCCGTTCCCAGTGAGCGCAGATTAACAGACAAGCCGAGCAGCCTGGCATCCGTGGACACCCCGCCCCCCCCTCCGAGAGCGAATTATCCCAGCCCTCTGCAGGCCTCCATACCACCGCTATTCCAACAAAACAGCTTTTCACACCCAAACACCCAGAGGAGGAAGACACCGTGCTAATAACACGCCGGTCGTCCAATCCTCGCCCAGGCCTGATGCAGCTCTTCGGTTTTATCTGGTTTCTCCTGCTGCTCTTGAGCTTCTCGCCCCTCCTCAGTTAAACATAAACCTTTAGAAAGGAGGTGGCTGCGGCTCAAAGTGAGGGGGTCAGCGGGTGGTAAATGAAGCTTGGCTCGGTCCGGGGCGTCTGGCTCCATCCCCGCTGACTCCCCCCCTCAGGGTTAGGGTTAGGGTCCCATCAGGAGCTGGCTGAGAGGAACAGGACTTGGATTGGTTGTCATTAGAGCCTGGCTCAGCTCCTCCTCTACCCCCAGTCCTGATATGTGATCCGGTAAACGTCCTGATATCAGCCAAGCCCAGGAAATGATCTTTGGGTGTTGCGTCCGGTCTAAGGTGTAGGTGTGAAAGCTACAAATACAAGAGGTTTGCTGTGAATTTAATTTGTCACAGTAAATAAATCTGAATCAGAAATAGGTTATAAACTGTACAGAGGGCTCAAATACTGTATACCTACCCTAGACTTGATGTAATGCCACTTTGTTGACTTTATTCCACTTGGCTCTGTTTTTCCTCAATACATTGTATTTCCATTGGAGAAAAATACTCCTGTGTCACCATTCGTTATAGCAATACAGTGTTACATTACTTTTATGAAATCTTCACAATCTTCACCTCATACTCAACACACCTGCAGCCTTGAATTGTGGATGAACAAACTTCAACTGTATATTTCAAAGGTTTTCAGGCAAGAATGTAATCGTTTTAGTTGGTTTGTTGCGGTAGATCTTAACACTTTCACCTCACAACTAGAAAATGGTGTATTTGCAGTAGGGCTGCATGATTATGGCCAAAATAATGATCACGATTATTTTGATAAATATTGTAATCATGATAATTGATTACAATTATTCAACTGTATTTTCTTTGCACTACTTTTACGAACAATATGTGAAAATTTTCAGTGCAAAATGAAACTTTCAATAAAAAAATTAAATGACAAATAATAAAAAAAAAAAAAAAATACCCAAGAATTTAAAATTTACCAAGGGCTAATTGAATAAATATGCCATTATTATTTTTATGCTTGGAGAAAAAATTGTGCGAGGGGACCACATATTTCTTGTCCAGTGTTTTGACCACTTTTCTGAAGCTCTCACTGCTCACTGTCTTTGGCCAAATAAAACCATATTGCATGTGTTATTTCAGAGTGCCTTTGGGAGGTAGATGGATACGATGTTGCCCGGTGCAGGGTTGCAGTTATGGTTGTCTGTGTTGCTACTGGACATGAACGAGGATTTTGTGAATCAACGTTAGTTTTGGTCTTCAGGCATTCCTCATATTTGTTTTTGTGATGTTTTTTCAGACGGTTGAATAGATCCGTTACGTTAACCTGCGGGGCAGCCACAACTCTTGAGGCTGCGGCTGCAGGGTGCACTTGCTTGTTATTTACGCAGCTTAATGAAGCCTAAACCATGTGTTTGCCGCCTGGTGGTTGGCTGACTACTGGTTGAGAAAGTGCTTGATTAGATAAGCAGCAGAGCCCGCATTTTAAAAGTAAATATTGCTGATGATCAGGCTAATTTAATCATGGCAGCCAAAATCGTGATCATGATTAAAATGCGATTATTTGTACAACCATAATTTGAGATATAGGTAAGTTAATTGCCCTTGTGGTTCTGGTAAAGATTTGACATTGGTACCAGAGTGAAGTCTCCAATGACAGATAGTTGCTGATATTAATCACTGATGCTTGATGCTGTTTTTTATGATCAGTAAAATATGGAGACTGACTTTCCCTACAGGGATAATAAAGTGGGTTAACCTTTGAGACTCAAATCTTTAGTATGTTTGTCAAGATAGAGTTGACTTGAAATGTTGCTCTGATGTTTTTGGAGATTTCCCTCTAGTTCAGCTCAGTCATGTGGTGGCATGATGACAGATGATTCTGAATTGGCCAGTCTGTGATCTGCATGATTATACATGATGTTTAGTATCTCTTTTGGTTGCTTGGCACTGAAGGTGATACCAGAGATAGTATGTGATAGCACCTCATGGTCCCTACGCTCATGTAATTTAATGAAAATGCCCAAAATCTTGTCTAGGTCCAGTGGTAAAAACAACCTTAGCCTACAGAGCCTCCTTGACATCTTCCTTTGGGTTCTGGACTCCTGTTTTGAATGCAAAAGTTCACAATTTGGCTGTCAGTCTTTGCAGCCATAAGTGACCATATTTGGTTAGTTTGGTTGAAATAAATTAACAATTTGAAGGATATTGTAGAACTTTGGGGCCTGAGTTTTGCCTCACAGGGTGCACACAGTTTGGAATAAGACTGCAGTGTTATGAAATGGTAGTCAGTAACTTTTGAGTTCAAGCTTGACTCAACATTTGTCATTTTTCTACTGAAAAGCTTAATTTAGAGCTAAACCCAAACCATAACACTGAAAGATGTAAAAATATTAATCTTTGCATTGAGTACAAAATGTAGGTAATATGAAAGACACTATGAGTGTTTCATGATGGAATTATGACTATAGACAAATAGTATCTCAACTTTCTAAATGCATTTAATATTTCAATTACATGTTAAAATAAATGAAATGTTGAAACCGTACAATAATAACACTCTCTGAAACTTGCACAAGATGTCCATAGATTGTCCTAAATTAAGGCCTTAATGGTCCTTAAAATGGGCAATTAATCCTTAGCTTTGATACTCAAAGATCCTTAAAATCTTACAGACTCAATAAATAATATTGCTATATTTTCTTTGTAAACCTTTGTACAGAATTAATCAAATGAGTAATTAGTGTAGATTAGGGGGTGTCAAACTCATTTCTTCCAGGGGCCCAAGTGGGCTGGACCAGTAACGTAATACCATCATAACAAATAATTACAACTTTTTTCTTTGTTGTAGAACAATAAAAACATGAAATTATGAAAATATTTACATTTACAAACTATCCTTTCAAAAAAACACGTGAATAACCCTAAAAAACTGAATTTTTAAAAAGAAAAATAAGTGTGCTTTTAACAATATTATGCCTCCACTTATACATGTCCATTAGACACACAAACATTTGGTAGCAGGTATTGTTGTTTGGAGTTTGGAACTAAAATAAGAACAATTTGTCATTCAATTCCTCATTTGTCCAGATCAGGGTTCTTCTTGGTAGTTCTTCTAGGTTCACTAGTTTTGCTATTTTGAAGCAAAATTAGCCCAGCTGAACCTAGAACCTAGAAAAATGGAGGTCACTATTTAGAAGTTATCATGCTATTATTTTACTTTAGGTCATATTGATCTGAATGAGGAACATAAAATAAAATTACTTTGATACCCTTGATTGTAAATATCTTTAGTGTAATTTTTGAACTTTGCTAATTTATCCCGCAGGCCAGATCGGACCTCTTGGTGGGATGGTTTTAGCCCCAGGCTTTATGTGTGACATCCCTGGTGTAGATTATCCTAATGGAGATGGGAATGAGTGGAGCCTCTAACAGTCAGTCATAGGTGCAGGGTTCAAGTACGACCTTTAGCAGATTGAACATCAGTAACAGAGACATTAGTCATGGACAGATGTAGATGTAATGTTATTGGTTTGAAACATGGTTCAGACTGGTTCAACACAATCACTACAAGGCCTGTTGGACTGTTATTTATGTGAATGGAAGGTCTAAAATTTGACCAAAGAAGAACAAAAAAATATCTTAAAAAGTCTTAAATTAAACTTCATCAACCCAGTACAGTGGTATTACAAAATGCCATGAACAATGATGAAACAATACAGATTTAAATATGTATAAGAACATATTTTCATAATCCAAGTGCATTTGGTTCATCATTCTAATTCAGATGAACAGTTTGTGGTCAAATGGACTACATTAAACCCAAAATGCATCACGTCGCTGAGAGGAAACAGACAATATGTGGAGTATTAATGTTAAACAATTCGTGGCTGGGGGCTGCAGGGTGGACCTGCTCTAAAATATTTAAATTGACTCTGGAACTGAGCCACTGGTGCTTGTTTCGGAGACGGTGTCTGCCCTGCAGGTTGCTGTGCTTTACCAGCCTCTGCAGCTGCAGGTCAAACATTTTCCTAAATGTAAAACTGGATGTAAATGGGGCAGATTTGTGCACTTAAAGGCAGCGAGGCTTGGTGAAATCCAGCCTGCGGGCTCTCTGTGAACATGAGAGTCATCAGTCATCGCCTGTGACGAGCACCACCTGCTCACTGGGGACTACAATATGGCGGCCCTTCGTGATTAGCACCCCATGCTAACTGCTGTAATGGGGGGAGCGAGGCGGGGGTGGCCTGCCAGGCGACAGCACTGATTAGCGCAGATTAATAGTAGTTAATATCATCGGGGACTTTCTACTGTGTCGCCACACACTCATTAATTTAAGTGCTTTTAATTACCGTCATTAGCCTGAGTTTGTCCTCTTATAAACAGTTCAGTTTGTTTCCTGGGAGTTAAGTGTGTGTCTGACAGAAATGTCCCCGAGCAGTGAGATGAGGAAAAAAACATGTAGTCAGGCAGATTCAAGAGCAATTTCTCTGTTATGATTATTGTCCATTCACTGTAACTTTTTAAACACTTTAATCAGTATGTTACTTGGATGACTGGATGTTGTTTTGTCTAGTTTTACTTTTATTGTGTTTTCAGCCAGCACTTGAGGATCCTATTCCTTTCCTCCTCTGTGTATTTTCATTTATCTCACTGTATGTAACTCGTGTTTGTCATAAACAAGGTACAGTGACTTAGGCTCCAAAATCAAGACAATACTTAAGTATGTCAAAGTAGTAATACTGCTGACGGCCACTTGATGCTTCTCCAAAATGCCCTGGTTTCATAAACTTATATTGTAAAATACTGACTTATTTTCTTGTCAGGAGTAGTGTTGCTTTTGTCAACAAAAATTATGACTAAATATTTTCATCAATGAACCTTTATCGCGTAACGAAAACAAGACGAGACGTAACAAAAATGGTCATGTGACGATAACTACAATTAAATGTATAATGCTATATTGTTGACTAATAAAAACAAGACTAAATGTAGTTTACAAAACAAAAACTGTGATAAAATGTCTCTTCATTTTTGTTACCGAGATGAGACAAATTGATGTTATAACTTTTAACGGCGTTACTAAAATACAGGCGTACCTACGGTGAAATTGTAAGGTCTGCAGGTTGTCAGACATTTCACACCCAGGTGGTTCACTTCCTCGGTTTTGTGCCTGAAGTCTGGACAGTTTGCCTTCCATCTCATGCCTCAAATGTCCAGGGTCCAAAAAGACCTGTTCCCAGTTCGGGTCTGCATGGTAGAGTGTTGCAACCTGAACCAAGCCTGACCGGACCCAACGGGTCAGGCTGGGTGCTGACGCAACTCTAGAAGACTAGAATAAAACTAAAATTAAAACAGGCTGACAAAAACAACACTACTCAGGAGTCAATCTGATCTCATCTGTTTTATTTGTACTGTCTTAATAAGTGCTGTCCAAAATTTTATTCTGTTCTTAGGATTTTAGGTGTACTGTGAATATTTAAGTTTCTGTATATTAAGTAAAAGACTTGTTTTTTCTTGACAGTTCTATTGTATTTTTGGTTTGTAAGTTTTGGTTTTGTACAGAGTCAGTAAACGTGTGAGCCCATGACCCTTTCTCCACCCTTTTTGTCCAAGTATAATCACCAGCTTCAAAAAGCCAGCATGGCAATGGACAAATTCCAAACAACTGACTTCAAATTAGTTCAGAAGCAGGTCCTTTATTATTTAGAGTCTATGATAATAATAAATTTTTTTGCAAATAAAACAGGAGATATAAAGGGAGTAATCCTGACCAAAGCAATCAGGCGTATGACTGTAGATCTTCTGACCATTTCCTCTCATATTAGCTATTACTCGACACCTGCCCACATTGCCTGGTACCTTCTGACCAGACAATACTGAACTATGGACTCTTCCAGTCTTAATGAAACTCTTGTAATTTGAGGTAAATACAGGCTGTCCCAAAAAAAAAGTCCATAGTGACTACATGGTCAGGAGAAATTATACTTAATAGGATTTATTTTGGATATAAAATGTTCTATTCTACAAATTTCAAAAGAAAAAATCTGGTGTGATTTTGTAATGTTCCAAAGTTACTACAAATGTTCAAAGTGCACTGGTTGTGACGCGCATTCACATTTGACTGAGTTTGGGCGTACTTCAGTACACAGAACGCCTTCTCTGTTGCAGTAAATGGCCTTCTATTCCTGAAAGCAGACACATAAAAGTGATGTCACTTTATTGAGCAAAAAGAGTAAGTAAAATTTAAACAAATTATCAGGTAATGAAATTATGTCAGATTTTTTTGGGATACCCTGAAAGTCATGAAAGATACAATTATCTGTAATTATGGCAACATTTTTATCCAAACAAATAAGGCAGTACAGAGGGCAACATTTTTTATTTTTTACACTATCTTCAAAAACACAATTTTTACATCCAGTACTCACTGACTCTGGGATTAATTAAAAGAACCAGCCACAAACTCCAGACAGGTTTTTCCATCTATTCCAGAATAACAGTGGATGGTGTCAGGCCATAATGTAATTTCTAGGTTTATACACATTATATAAAAGGATAAATTAAAAAAAAATAAACTAAAAACTCAGATGATTTATCAATCTCTGGATTCTGTTTCATATTTTAATCCCTGGTTTCAGGCGTTTTCTTTCTGTCCATCTGATCTCCGCCATCATCCTGCTGAGGCCTGAACTCGTGACGCTCTCAGACTCGGAGCTGCTAAGTCTTTGTTCCTTCAACCCCCTGTTGATCATTTAAGTTGACAGCTGCTCAGTAATAAGTGTTTAAATGAGATAATTAATGAGTCCTGTCAAAGCAGCACAGTCAGCTCTATTAGGGCTGGGGTTCTCCTCCTCCTGGTAACACTGATCCACAGTCAGCTGATGGGACGCAGGATTACATAAAGCAGCCCAGACTGAAAACCATTCACCTCCTGGTTTCAGTGAGCAGACTGTTATCTCAACATGTGGTGAAAATTACACTGTGTTGTTTTAGTTTACTCTTAAATGACATGCTATATCTTCAAAAGTATTTTGACCCCTGAGGAATTAATCTGCAACTCACAATAAAAAAAAATGCTAACAATTACCTTAAAATCATATCATTAGAAGGTCACCAACTTTTGCTGGTGTCATTACTGTTACACTGGAGATGCTGTGTCCTAGATTATTACCTGCAATCTTAGATTTAGCATGTTAAATATTTTAACTGGTTTGCGATCGGTTGTTGGCTAGCTAGAAGTAAATTAAACATTAGCTTCTAGCGAATGTAGCTGTTTTAGTGTGCTAAAACTGCTTTTAAATGCAAGCTAACAGACCTTTATTTAAATGTTAGCTTATGAGGTTAAACTTTTAGTACAAGGTAGTTACTTCGCTCAGATGCACCTGTTGTAGCCGAAATAATGTTGTTAGCTGGCCTAAACCAGAAAATTAACATGGCTTTTAAACGGTTAGCTAACCGTAACCAGGTTGTTATAGTGAAATGTGAAACTTTCAGTAATGATTAACAACATAGATTTTTGCTTAAAACATTGCTGTTACTTAGCTTATGCTGTAGTGTTTGATGTATTTATGGTATGTCGCTAAACCTATCAAATTGACACTTAAGCCAGCTCAATATTTAAACTGAAATCAGCTATTAGCTCAAACATAGTTATTTTAGCTGACTCACAGTGTTTCACTCTAGCGTAGTGAGTCTACACTGAGATATTAACCAATTATATCTAAAAGTCTAAACTGAATAAACAGTTGGCATAGTCTTAGAAATTTTGTTGAGTTGTGCTCACGTGTGATGTGTTCAACTAATTAATTGAAACCAAACCGTTCAACTAAAACATTAACTAGCTAACTAGCCTGCACAAAAATATTACCTATTAGCTAAAATGTAGTGGAGACTGTATTTATAGGTAACTGTCTAAACTCCTTTTTAGAAGATTAGTTAATCTGTTAATCATCAATAATTAATTAAATCAATCTAAAATGTTAATTAACCTGCATTCATGACTAATAACCAAATTGTGAGCGACATAACTGATAAACTGCATCATTTAATGGAATGAAACCATATTAAATTCTTTCAGCTGCAAACCTCAGTAAAACAGTTAAAAACTGAAAGAATGTTATGATTTACGATTTGTTTTTTATATTAGACTTAAAAACATCACCTATATGTACATATGTAAGCTTTTAAGATGAATAATTCAAAAAACAAGACAAGTTGTTTGACATTGGACCTGTGGGGAAGTGAAACTTAGCTCACAGATCCATAACTGTTGACTGGAACACCCTAAAATATAAAATGAGATTAAGATAAATGTACACACCCTTTCGAGACAGTGTTTACTTTTTTAGTGCTACTTCTGAAAGTATGAAAAGTGCATTACGGCATGTTCAAAAACTGTAAGTCAGGATGGTTTTTGGGCTTGATGTTTGTTGTGTAGCTGTTTTTTCTTTAATCAGCAGCATCTTGTGTGGTTTGTGTTCTCACGGTAGCAGCAGGGCAGCAGAGATGCTACAGAGGCTCCTGAGGGGCCCCTGAGCCCCCCTGCTGGGAGCCACTTGGACCGGGATGACGCCTTTGGTCATGCTTCCAAATGTTTCCATTGATGGGCAAGAAACATGTTGGACGCCATTCCCCGAAGACGATCCTCCCAAACGGAGCCCGAGCCAAAACTCAATCAGGCTTGGACGCTCGGTGAGGGGTGTAGGCGCTGTTGGCAGGCAAATGTCTCATGTTGTGAAAGTGATTCGTCCATGGCAGTATAAGCATGAATTATTGAAGGATTAGTAATGGCGATGATGATGATGATGATGATGGCCGAGTGTTTGCTGTGAGGACGGGGCAGATGCTTCTGTCCAGTCTTTCAGATTCTTCTGAAAATTATGATGATGAGGCGGTGACTTCATGCTGCTACAGCTGGACAAAGCCAGTGTTGATTGTTTTTATGCAACATCATCAGGATCTAATAAATTCCCAGGTTGTGTATTATTAACCATCTCCCCCGTTGAGCTCCAGTTTGTTTATATCCCTGGCCTGGTTGTTTATCTTTGTGTTTTAGCAGCTTGTACTGGTCTGAAACCAGATCATGGTGGTCGCATTATGTCATGAAATGACCCGTTGTTTATCAAGCAGTCGTGATTGTGCCAACGTGATTGAATTTACTCAGTTTTTACCCATTCTGCTCAGTTTCAGAACATTAAATGGATTCAGGGTCCAGCTGTGATGAGATGCCCCCACCCTCCTCCCTCCTGTCCAAACACAGAGCAGAAGAGCCATATGGACAGGTGCACTGGGAGAACTGGGAGCACTGGGACCACAGGGCAGTGAAGGGGAAGGAAGATCCAGCCAGTTGACATGAAAAAAAAAACCACACAC
>JAPTGZ010000019.1:12862430-12875100 GCA_029814645.1 Fowleria isostigma
AACACATACCACATTATTTGCCATAAAATGAATTATAAACTCACTACATACACACACACACACACACACACACACACACACACACACACACACACACAAGTAGTAACAATAATAATAATAATAATAATAATAATAATAATAATAAAAATAAAGTTACAAAAATAATAATACTAATGGTACAAACAAAAATAAAATATAGATGTATATGTATACAGTCACACTCACCAGCCTTATCTCCTTTCACTCTTTCCTGTAGTAGTTTAATACTTGCATTTGTTCTTGTTTTATTTTTCATTCATCTATATCACATTAAGTTTAGACAGATTACAGATAGATTTTGATCATTATTTATCCTTTTAGCTTTTATTTTACACATTTAAAGTCTTAGTTAAACCCTTTTAGAATCAGCATTGTAATAACTCCTATGCCGTCTGTTTTGGGTTTGGATCTTCATTAACTTGTAGAAGTTGACAAAGCTGTGGCTCTGGTCCCCACATGTGTGTCGTCCTGCCTGTGGAATCTGGTCTGTGGTGGATCGGTCTCAGAGGAGGCGCCGCTGACCCCGGACGCTGCGACTTGGGGGCGATGGCGTCACTGCAGGCTCGGTCCAACGCCTTCAGCCAAATGGACGGCTGCCTGTCCCGTCACACAAATACACACACACACACTCCATCCTCCCATCCCGTCGTCTCCGTTATGGGCCGCTTGCCCAACGCCACCTTTGGGCCCAATTACCAAGTTGTTTCCATCACTTGGACCAGTAGCCGGTTCCCCTCGGTAAAGTTGCTAATGAGTTTCGGGCTCGCGACCGCTCGTCTCTCAATCTGTCTGCTGACCTTGCCCTTCTGTCTCTCTGGCATGCGCACGGAGACAGGAAGCCCCATCCTGGCAGCGCGGCGGCCACCGGGAAGGACGCCATGTTTTACCCCACCGGTGTTCACAGCACAAACCGCAGCCAACGCCTCGCGGTGCCTGAAGGCGCTAAGAGAAACTTGTTATTTCCAAGTGACAATGGGAGAAAAACAGCGCATGTGTTGGAGGCTGTAATTGAATCAAAGTGCGAAGCTTTCCGCTGACAACAACACATGTCCTCCAGTAGGCCGCCAGTCATGTGACACTCTGCTGTTAGCGCGAGCATGGAGTACAGCGAGGCGGAGTGAGGAAGGCCAGCCAGCAGTGCCGAGCTGCCAGATGGACCCGGCCTACATTTCATTAATGTAGGACACACAAGTTTTCATCTTCTGTCCAACTGTTCACGAGTTCGGATCCACGTTCCTGGACCAAAATGACCTGTTATAAATATTTAGCAGCAGGTTTATACAACGACAAAGACTGTGGAGAGTAAATCACATAATCTCATAAAGTAGCAGTGTCAAACTCCTTATTGTTCAGGGGCCACATTCAGCCCAGCTTAATCTCAAGTGGGCCGGACCAGTAAAATAATAGATTAATAGCCTATAGATAACAACAAATACATATTTTTCTCTTTGTTTTAGTGAAAAAATAACTTAAAAACTGAGTGTCAAACATTGTGTAAGTCATTTTACAGCTTTTTTAGTTGAATATATTAACCAAAATTACAGTGTAGGGATGTAATAATATGAAAATTTTGTATCACAATTATTGTAATCAAAATTATTATGGTTATCATTATAATCACGGTATTGTTGAAATGTGCTCAAAATGTCCAAAAAGGTACTTTTACACACACTGAAATAAATTAATCGAGTTTTATTTAGAAAAAAACATAACATAACACGCACAATGTACTTTGCTGGCAGAGACATTGTTCACCTGACATTAAAATGTTAAAATGTCAGCATATTTACTTTAGTAGAAATCAAATGTGTATACACAACATTTAACAAAGTAATGTGGATATTGTAATGTAATGTAGATAATGTGGAAGTTTATTGTTATACCAGTAATCGTTATATCCCTACTACAGTGAAAGTGTCTGGAAGGAAAAAAAAAATGTTTTTGATCTTAGTTTTCATTAGGTTTTCTGTTTATCTATACAAAAAAATATTTACATTTAAATATTTCAATAAGTTTCTTTTCCTTTTTCTCAGCTGTATGTGTATTTTTTTTTTTACAAACCTCCATAGGCAATATAGAATGGATATTAAAATAATTATAAAAATCACAGCAAATTAATAGATAATGTCCACTCCAGAATATAAGGTTATAGGTATAATTACTAGTCAGAAGCAAGATGACAGCATTTCGATGCACAACATGAGGTTTTGCATCAGTAGTAAATATTATTGGAGTAATAAAGGTAACAGAGGTTCCCATCTGTTAGTAAAAGTGTCTTTTTGAAACCTTAGTAAGACTATGATCTGCTCCAATTGATAAATATCCCAAATTTTTTGAATCCATTTATTATATGAGGGAGGTTCTGGTTTCATCCATCTGATGGTTATAGACTTTAAGGTGGCAAGGAATCATATATTCAAGAGGTATTTATCTGCCCTTCTATTCCGACCCTCAGGTATTACCTCCAGTGTTGCCACTGTGAGGTTTTGTGGGATGTTCACTTTAAAAACCTCCTTTAGGGCTTTGAAAACCTACCTACAAAACACTTAACTTAGGACATAACCAAAATGTGTGGTAAGTGCAAGTCCGCAGGAGCAGGGCTTTTTGAAAATAACCCCTAGTGGCCATTAGTGGTATTACAACCTCAAGTTACCTCTGCATTGGTGTCATTTTGAGCTTTGTTTTGCCTCTTGGACTGAAAATTGTAAATATGTTGAGCATTTTTCTGTGATGCTGTCAGTTACTGTAATTTTTTGGGGGGAGTTTCTTGAGAATTTTCTGAAGTAATGGCCGATAGTGGCAGAGAAATGAGCAGCTGTGATTGTTGACAGGTGGGAAGGCCTTCATGTTCCGCGTTCGAGACCTGAGGGAGGGCGTGGTCATCTATCATCACTCCGATAGCGACACCACACGCGACCACATCGTCTTCCGCATCACCGATGGCCGTCACAGCATTCGCCACAAGTTCCCCATCAACATCCTGCCCAAAGACGACTCTCCGCCATTCCTCATCAACAACGTGGCAGTGGAGGTCCTGGAGGGTGGGGCCGTTCGACTGGAGGAGTACATGCTGATGGCGTCCGACCTGGACTCCAGTGACGACTACATTCTCTACCAGGTGGTGTCGCCCCCACGAGCGGGTCAGCTGGTCCGGAAGAGCTCCGCCCATGACACTGGTGAGGGTTTGATTTTAGAGAAAAAAAAATTAAAGATTCTCAACTGAATGATGTAATAAAGTTTAATATCTTATAGATGATTTGGCAAATGTATCAATATCGTGAAAAAAAAATCTGTTATTTTAAAAAATGTGACTTTCTTGTCATAAATGATCTAGCTCAGTATTGAGAAAAGAAGGTTCGTTATTTCCACCTAATGAGAATGAACTTATTACAAGAAACTTTTCTATTTTGCAAAATAACCTGGTTAACTGTTGAGGAGCACCGAAACGTAAATGCTAACATAACTATTTTCTTCTTTCTTTAATGAGTAAAACAACATAACATTCAATTTTTCCTACATTTTTTTTACATTTTTATTTTTAGCCACCTTTATTGCACACACAATAAAATAATTATCACATTATGAAGAGAAAACCAGCTTTGTGTCCTCAGGATAGCTCAATAATTAACCAGTTTTCATGTGTTAATGAGCTTATTTTCACAAGAAAATACCTTCTCAAAATAACAGAACACTCAATACTTAACTTTATCATGAGAAAACAATCTGTATTCCATTGAGAACAAACTAAGTATGTTATTATCAAGAGAAAAAACAGCTTTGTAATCTCAACATATCACAAAAAAAGTAATTATTTCAATACAGAAAAATTATAATCCATTTACCAGAAAATGCAATAAGTTTAGTAAACTTGAGATAATAAAACACATTATCATTAGAAAAAAATGTTCTTCATGTTCATGTTAGATGTAAAAATCTTGATCAACAATGAAAACAAGGTTGGTTACTTTAAGATCATGAAAAAACCAAGTGCAACTTGTGTATAAGACAAAAAAAGTCAAGTTATTTCACAAGAAACAACTAAAATATGCATTTATTTATGTCATTATTCAGTTTTAGGTCTAATCTTTCCTTTCCACCATCATAATGACATGAATAGATGATTATCAGACAGTTTTGTTCTATAAATACCTTAACTGCTGATAAGATGTGTTTGTTCGTCACAGACTTTTGCCTGTTCCATGTTATTTTGTCTTGCTTTTTGATCATGCAGGAGTTTCAGTGGACAGTTTCTTGCAGAGAGACCTGATCCAGGGTCAGATCTTCTACCAGCACTCAGGAGACGAGCGCTTTGAAGACGCCTTTGACTTCACACTGTCTGACAGCCACGAGCCGCCTAACCTCTCCCAAACATATGTACGCAAAGTAACACATCCAAATGTCATCTCTGTTCTGGCTTCAGTTGTTTTTTCAGATGAATTAATTTGTTTTTAGTGGAAAAAAATTCTCAGATCCACAATAAAAAATAAAGCGTTTAAAATATTACTTAGATGGATTAAGTGGAAGTAACTCTTCTTATTTATTGGCTACTGTGGAGATTTTCTAATATTTTTATAATTCTGTCACACTGTTTGATTTCATTAGGAGTTTTGTCTGCATAATCTAAAAAATCTGGAAAAAAAAAAGTTACCATTAATTAACATGTAAAAAACAACTACATCTAATAGTTTACCCTATAAAATATGTCAAAAATGAGTTAAAACTGCTCTAATGAATCATGAAAATCTGCAATAAGAGCAGCTGGACCTGACCAGGTGTCAGGTAAAGGTAAAGTAGTCAAAGACGCATAACGTGCACACACTTGAAAACCCTCGGCCTTCAGTCTGCACTGAAGTTTTTGCACATACAGACAAATTGACAGTCAATGTGCTGGACGTGAAAGTGAGCTCCCCTCACCTTATTGTTGAGAACCACTGGTGCATGCCAAAGTTTTTGCACATACATGGACAGATGAACAGACAGATGGCCAACTGATGACAATACCTTGTGACCAGTGTAGCCGGGGGTAAAAAGCTTAAAAAAAACCATTAAGTGCTATATTAACAATTGGTAATTTTTATAAAAGTTAGAATTTAAAGATAAAGAAATCTTTGAATCTGAAACCGTAAACCTGAAACGTTCAGTTCATCGCCTGTCTGTCAATGGTTCTACTTAAATAGCCACACTTTCATGGTGCCCAAAATGCTTCACAAAGCCTCACATTGACACATTCATTCATTCATTCACCAGTGGGAGGCCCTGCCATGCAGGTGTGCTATGAGCTAGGTGTAATTTAGGATTTATTGTCTTACCCAAGGACATTTAACATGTGGACAGTTGGAGGCAGGATTTGAACCACTGACCCTCTGGTCATTGGACAACCCACTCTACCAACTGAACCAGAGCTGTCTGTCTGTCTGTCTGTCTGTGTCTGACTGTTTGTCCGTATGTGTAAAAACTTAGGCGTGGGCTGAAGGCTGAGGGTTTTTAAGTCCAGGCATGTTATATTTATCTCTCTGACTGACAGGCCACGAGCCATTGTGAAGTTGCTGTGTCTGGCATCGTCTTCATCGTCTCGAGTGTTGTCTACGTTGTCTTCATTAGAAATTTCTTCAAACAGCTTCTTCAACAAAACTACTGGTCGAATTGATTTCAAATTTTTTATGTCTCTTTCTTGGGACAGTGTCTACAAAGTTTGTTCACGGTTTTGAGTTATGTTGATTTTAGAATTTTCAAAATATTACAAATATTTTAATCCATATTTTGATGGTTCATAACATGTAAATACTCACAGATATCAATATAGTTCCTATTGATCACTGATAGAGTCATATTTGGACTTTGAATGAGTTGAGTTCTAGTCCAGTGAAAGTACCACCCACTTCTATTGGGAGATTGATCTTCTTCTTCTCTCTTTGACTCTAACAGAGACAGAACCTGACAGCCTCATAAATTTAACTTGAATTAATTCTTGATAGAACATGACACTGACATACAGGGACACTGTCCTATTTTTGTTTCTTTTCTCAAACTGACTCATTAATTCACTAAAACAGGACCTGATTAGTCATGTTACAAACTCATTGTAAATACAATGATCTTAGTGTTGATGTGTCTGTCTTCTCGTGGTGGTAAAAGCTGTTTTCTGTCCTCTCTGCATCCAGACAGTGGTGGTCCATGTATTCCCAGTTAAAGACCAGCTGCCGGTGGAAGTTTCCGGCAGTGTTCGCTCTCTGACAGTGAAGGAGACCGAGGTGGTTTATGTCACCCAGGCACATCTGCACTTTGTGGACAGAGAGCATCCAGACACCGACCTGACCTACATCATCACCCAGCCCTGCTTCAGCCCAGTGCATCCTGGGTAAGGGGTGGTGTAGCTCTGGAGGTGGTCCGACCGATGCTTTTATTCTGTTGTTTGTGAAATGATGTGAGGTTTTTCCTGTGTTTCAGGCTCATGGATGCAGGACGACTGTTTTACACTGATAGCACCAACGCCATGAAGAAAGACCACATGGTCCCGGTCCTCAAGTCTTTCACCCAGGTGGGTTAATTGGAAGATTCTCAAACAAAGTCCATAATTTTGGCGGTAAAGGTAAAGGTCAGTTAGACACCTTTGACCACCTACATTTTCCATCCATTTTCTTGAAAACAGTATCATCGTATTTCATCTGTTGGTACAGATGGTCCAGACATTCATGTAGACTCAAGGATGAGTTGAGAATATTTTGGCAGGCCAGAGGTCAAAATGAGCATGACCTTTGACCTGTGGCCACTAAAAGTTTTTCAGTTCATCCTTATCATGTCCATTTATTTTCATGAATGCAGTATCATCATATTTCATCAGTTGGATCGACATTCATTCAGACTCAAGGATGAAGTGAAGATATGTTAGCAACCAAACGGTCAAAGTTCTTTGACCTTTGACCACCACAATCATTTCATTTCATCTTTGTCATGCCTGTTCATCAACACACGATAAACTTTACAAACATTATGATGCAAACATATCTGATTGTAACTAAAAAGACTTGAAATAAAGGCAATGTATAAATGTTTCTTTCAACAAAAAGAATCACACATTTGATTAAATAGAGAAACTGGCCTTGAATGGTGATAAAACAACAGTGACACCATGATATGTGGATGATTATTGCATCTGATATTGATAATTTTCAGTACTTTTATTATATCTGATATCCAATAAAATGTAAAATTAATAAAAATGTTGTACTTGGACTCTGAAGCAGCTGCACTGGTCTGATCTGTTTGGTTACACAGCACAGAATTTAAAAGAGATGTGCATTTATTTATTTACTACAAGTTCTTTATTCTCCTTCCTTTTCCACCAGTAGAAGTCACAGTAGAGAGCACTGTTGAAATATTATTGAACCCTACTTTACTCATTTGATTTGTCAGTTTCAAAATTTGTGTTATTTCAAGATTATTCTTTTTGTCAGTTTTCTTTTATCCCTTTCATCAGTAGATCAGTCCTGTTAAACCCATATTGGTCAAACTCTAGATATAAAATAAACTATTGAGGAGTCTACTCATAATCATGTCTTGTGATTTCCCAGCATGCAGTGAACCACATGAAAGTGGCCTTCATGCCCCCGGTGGAGGACATTGGCCCCGATCCACTCTTCATCCAGTTCGTCTTCTCTGTCAGTGACCACCATGGCGGCACTATCTCAGACCTGATCTTCAACATCACCGTCACCCCCGTGGATGACCAGACGCCAGAGGTCAGAGGTCAAAACAAATGGTTTATATTTTGATGGTTGATAACATGTAAATGGTTACAGATATCAGTATACATAGTTACGACTGAACACTGATAGGAAGTCATATCTGGACTTTCTGGGTCCATGACCTTTGAAGTGACCTTGAGCTTGAAAGGTCAAACTCAGGGTCAACAATGTCTGGATTTCAACAATCTTTTCCAAAACTACTGGTCGGATCCATTTCAAATTTTATATCTATCTTTCTTGGAACAATGTCTACAAAGTTTATTCACAGTTTTCACATTTCTGAATTTCTGACAAATTTTTGAAATATTGAAAATATGCCTTCAGTGCCAGCCTGTAGATCTGCTGCATGGAGGAGTAGCTAAGAGGGTTTTCCAGCATGCATTGGGACATGTATTTAAGTAAGTAAGGTTTATTCATAGAGCACCTTTCACAAAGTCACAAAGTACTTTACAGTGTGCAAAATAGAGAAAAAACAGTTAAAATAGGGTACTTACATGTCTTGTAAACCGTGAGTCAGATTGCTTGTAAGTTTAATGAGTATCTGTTGTAATTCCAGCTCATTCACAGTGAATTCTATTGTATTTCATGAAAATTGCACTGTATGTATTTGTCTGACCTACTCTTGTAACACAATTAGATAAAATTAAAATATTAATATAGTGAAGTACTCGCTATTTGACATGAAAATATCAAGAAAATTTTGAACTAATTCAAATTTTTCTCATCCTGCTCTCTGCAATGCCCCCTCCAACAGGTGGCACTCTAGGCGGCCGCCTAGTCCGCTTATGCCATGGGCTGCCTCTGCCTATAATGGTTCATATGTTGTTTTTTAAAACATGTAAAATGGTTAGAGATATCAATGTATATCCTATTGATTACTGATAGAAGTCATATATAGATTTTGATTGAATGAGTTGAGTTCTCCTCCAGTGAAAGTACCGCTCGCTTCTATTGGTATTGATCTCCTGCATCCAGACCACAGGACTCAAACATAGAAACAGAACCTGACAACCTCACAAATTCAAGTTGTCATTGATTCCTATAGAACATGAGATATAAGGATATAGTTCCTATTTTTTCTTCCAGGGTTTTATTTTTTGTCAACGTTTTAGACAGAAAACTTCCCATGTTTTTCAGACGTTCACCAACCTGCTGAGGGTGGAGGAGGGCGGAGGGGCCTTTGTAACCGAGGAGCACCTCCTGATCCAGGACCGGGACAGTCCAGAAGAGACACTGAGGGTGAAGGTCCAGAAGACGGCACTCCACGGCCGGTTGGAGCTGCAGGGCCGGACTCTACAGCAAGGAGACGGGTTCACCCTGCAGGACCTGAGAGGACTCCGGGTCCGGTCAGTGAGCACATTTACAAAACCATAAATCACATAATTGTAATAATCAGATCTGATACGTTTACATGCACTTCAGAAATACGATAATTCATTTAATTTTATTTATTTATTTGTTTCAAGCAGAAAAAGACAAAACAACCATTTTTTAGTGTACAAGAAATTTGATAACAGAATAAATATATTAATAAATAAAAAATAATCAAGACAATATAACAAATGCCATGTACACTAGTAATAGCAAAACAAATTCAAAATGTACTGCTCAAAAAGGAGTGGGAAGAACAAAACTTATTAAATCCCACCCCCATCACATTTATACAATATAACACATGACTTTTGCTTCCTTACTGATGAAGTCACATCTGTTCAAAGTCCTAGCACTGCAAATAACATTGTAAACAATACTGGAAAACTGATGTATATTCAACATAGTAACTATCCAGTTGATAGTCTGCATAATTTATAATACAGTATATTTCAACAATATTTACATATCAACAACGGTAATGGAAGTGACACATACCAACATGGTAAACAACAACCCTGGTTTGTAAATATATAATGATGGTCGACTCAAACTTTCTGTTATTGTCTTCTGCTGACGTTTGTCTAGATAACTTCAGTTTTCTATGATTTCAATTGTTTTACACATATGCAGATGTAAAAGAACAAAATAAACCAGAGTCACCTGTATATATGTGTGCTGGAAGACACTGGAGTATTTGAGAGAAATCCACTTGTGTTAATCTGATTTATCATAATCAGATTACTCTGAAAAAAACAGATCGAATTATGGCTGAGGGTTTTGATGGTGGTGTTAATGAAGATGACAATGATGATGAAGATGATGATGGTGATAATAATTAAGAAGATGATAATGATAATGATGACATAATAAAGATGAGGATGAAGGTGACGATACTGGAGATGAAGATGACAGTGATGATGAAGGTGATGATGCTAGCAATGATAGTGATGATGAAGATGACATGAAGGTGGTGATAATAAAGATGATGATAGTGACATGAAGATGACGATGGTGGCGTTAATGAAAATGACAGTGATGAAGGTGACGGTAGCGATGATGTGATGATGAAGGTGGTGATAATGAAGATGATGAAGGTGATGGTAGCGATGACATGATGATGAAGGTGGTAATAATGAAGATGACGATAGTGATGATGAAGTTGAGGATGTAGCGATGACGTGATGATGAAGGTGGTGATAATGAAGATGATGATAGTGATGAGAAAGATGATGGTGGCGTTACTGAAAATGACAGTGATGATGAAGGTAATGATGGTAGCGATGATGATGATGAAGATGAAAATGAAGGTGGTGTTAATGAAGACGACAATAGTGACGATGAAGACGATGATGGTGGCGTTAATGAAAATGACAGTGATGATGAAGGTGGTGATAATGAAGATGACGATAGTGATGATGAAGTTGAGGATGTAGCGATGACATGATGATGAAGGTGGTGATAATGAAGATGATGATAGTGATGAGAAAGATGATGGTGGCGTTACTGAAAATGACAGTGATGATGAAGGTAATGATGGTAGCGATGATGATGATGATGATGAAGATGAAAATGAAGGTGGTGTTAATGAAGACGACGATAGTGACGATGAAGACGATGATGGTGGCGTTAATGAAAATGACAGTGATGATGAAGGTGATGATGGTTCAGATGAAGATGACAGCGATGATGAAAATGAAGATGATGACAGTGGCTCAATAAAGATGACAGCCATAATGAAGGTGATAATTGCGTTGATGATGAAGATGGTGGTCACGACGATGATGGCAGCGTTGGTGGTGATGATGATGGTGGGGATGATGCTGTGTAGGTAAATGAGTATGAGGTTGTGTGTTGATGATGGTCTCTTAAGGGGTTTGCTACAAGTCCCGCCCCCCCCCCCAACAACTAAAACATTGGAGGAGGGGGCGGGGCCTGGCAGAGAAAGCCAACAGGTGTGTAGGTCAGGTTCTGCACTGATAGACATGTGACAGGAAGTGGAATGTTTCGAGGTGTTCTCCATTAAACCCTGCAGACCTTCTGTTCATGTTGAAGCTGAAACTAAAAGCCTGGTTGTTAAATGCAGAAACCCTTTAAAACATAACCACCATTTACTTGAAAACAGATGCATTTGTTCTGACGGTTCATGGATCTGACACTAGTTGCACACCTCCACCCCCACAGTAAAGCATGTGCACCTCCTTGGGTCTGATTTAAGTGGATTTGCTGTTTACAGAGTCCACATCGCTGCACCCACAGAAACATAAACAATAAAACCCAACAGGAAACATGTTCAGGCAGGAAATCAGGGTTTAATCCTTTAACTGCTTGCTCGACCATATGGTTGATCACATTTTGAGTCCTTATATTTCATTAAGTGGAGTATCTAACTTATTTGAACCTAATTGAACTAAGAAAGATAAAAATCACTGAAGACATTTGAACTGTTTTTGGTGAAAATATGAAAGATGTAAATACTTTTTGGGCATATCGTAGTCTAAGAGGCCTTCTTGAACATTATTATATTATTTGATACCACAAAAAAACTTAAATTAGAGATGTAATTTTTTATTTTTTTTTAAACATACTCAAACAAATGGTTAATTTGTGTATTTATGATAAGAGTAGAAAAATTAAAGCAAAATGAAATAATGGATTATTTGTTATAAAATCAAAACCTTTGTTCAGCTATTGCTGCAATATTAAACATTTAGTGGTAGTATGTTATGAATATGCTGAAAGAGTTAACTTAGTAAGTAATTTTTTTGACACTTTCTGAGTTAATAGTATGTTAAAAAAAATCTAGATATTACTCACGCAAGGCAATAAAAAATAAAAAAAAAAAAAAACGTTTTTCTTGGCGGGGTAGTTAAAGAGTTAATGTGGATGTAGGAGTGTGTTTGTTCTCTGCAGGGCCGTTTCTAGCTTTGTGTGGGCCCGACGCAAGATGCTGTTTGGGGTTCCTAGTTTGTCAAACTATGATGAAGAGATTCTTAACCATTTAGATCAGGGGTCTCAAACTCATTTCTTCAGGGGCCACATTCATCCCAATTGGATCTCAAGTGGGCCGGACCAGTAAAGTAATAGCATCGTAATCTATGAATAATTAAAACTTTTTCCTCTTTGTTTTAGTGCAGTAAAATCAATTAAATTATGAAAATATTTACATTTACAGACTATTTTTTCACAAAAAACATGTGAATAACCTGAAAAAATGGAAAATTTGTAAGAAAAATAAGTGCAGTTTTAATAATATTATGCCTCAACTTATCATGTGTACATGTACATTACAAAGAATATTACACAAATATTTGGTAACAGGCAGAATATTGTTAAAAATTTGGAGTTTGGGACTAAAATGAGAACAAATTCTCGTTCAATTTCTCATTTGTCCAGATTATTGTCGGTCTTGCTTGTTCTTTGCAGTTCAATTGGACGAGTTTGGTTTCAAAAGAGCAAAACTAGTCCATTTGAACCGAGAAAAATGAAGTTGGCACTATTTACAGGTTATTACA
>JAPTGZ010000019.1:12888055-12898353 GCA_029814645.1 Fowleria isostigma
CCTCCCCCTCCCCTCCCCTCGCTGTGCAGTTCCCAGGTTGGCGGGCGGTGTGCGTGGGTGCGTTGGCACAGGCCGGGCTGGTACTGTAAAGGCCACCGAGGCGGAAGTAACACCGAGACTTGGCAGATGCCGGCCTCCTTGTTTTTGTGCTCCTGCAGGATGGACGTGGCAGCTTCGCTCCTGTTGGATTTTAGTTCCAAATGACGAAGCAGCCAGACGGTTTCTGATGTTCAACCCCCCTCCACCCCCCACCTCAGTAACACCCTCAGCACCACCGGCATCTCCACGATCTCACAGCCCTCGCATTAACTTTAACTTTGTTGTGTTAGACGTTTGAAATGCATCTTTTTTTTACATCCATTCTCAGACTTCAAGGGTGTTTCATTGAAAACTTTTCTTCTGTTTCCTGATGCTGAGACATTATTATTATTATCTTACACTATAAAAGGGAAGTGGACTGTGTGTGTGTGTGTGTGTGTGTGTGTGTGTGTGTGTGTAAGAGACTAGCAAAAAGGACAAGTTAATAGGATCAATATTCTGGGAGATATTAGTCATTTTGGAATACAATAGCCTTACAATCACATTGCTATGCCCATGACGGTTGATGGGAAGTGCAGCACCACACTGCATTCTGGGAAATGAAGTTAAAAACAGGACAACACATTTCCAAACTTCAGTCCTTAGCTATCAGTATTATTTGTCATTTAAATTTTATAGAATGATTTACCAAACAATTTTTATGTCAGTACATATAAAATATACACCCATGCCATGTTTCCATTATGTGGTACCGGCTCGACTCAACTCAACTTGGGTACTATTCAGGTACTATTCCTAGAGACCGTTTCCATTACAGGACAATACTGACTTTAGAGTACCTCATCATCATAGCGACACTATGTTTAATTTCTGTGACATTATCTTCAACATGACACAATTGACAGTGAAAACCAAGAGAAAGAAAAGAAGAACAACAACAAAAACAAGATACATACACAGAGTGGAGGGTGTCGATGGGATGATATTTTGTTTTGTCGTTTTGTGGGCTGTCATCATGGATTAGCCTACTGGTATATTTACTGTAAACATCTGAATCTGTTTTTTAAATGGCGACCCGCACATTGATGATACACTGACACAGAGACAACTCTCTGACCAATCAGTGATCTGCAGTGTTTGCACTTCTCATTTTAATATCTCTTCATCCATTTTGGAACTTCAGCCAAGCAAGTACTAAAAAATAGTACCAGGTACCAGATTGCAGGTGTCTTTTATGTAATGGAAACACAAAAAGACAAAGGTGAGGCAAGTACCATGGTACCATGTAGTGGAAGCGTGCTTTAACTCTTTCCCCCTTGGACGCCTACTAGGAACAACCCATATATTTGTTACTAGTTCCACTCGTGGTGCATTTTGTTTATTCGGGTGCGTTGTTTCTTTTCCAGTGGCTACAATCATCACTACTTTAGCAAACTACGGGAAAAAACAGTAAAAATTCAAATGGTTGGTACTTTTGATCAGTACTTAAAATTCATAAAATTCATTGTTATTATTATTCATTATTATTTATTTAGGGCCCAAGCAGTGGCCATGCAACTTATATAGTATCACAGTAAGGTTCATATTTTTTCCATCCATAGTTGATGATGGAGAATCAGTTCAATAATCTGTTTCAGCTGAAAAATTAACCACTGCTGTACTTACCTATGGAAGGATCTGAAATATTTACTTTGTTAAATCCAGGCAGTTCCTGTAAAAGTATAACTGTAAACAGGTCTTGCATTGTTTTTTGTTGTTTCAGGAATGCTGGGCTGGATGTGGACTCTGGTGAGCGCAGGGTGATCTCCAGTGTCACTCTGGAGGCTGAGGACCTGGACACGTCCACACATCAGGTGTTCTACTTCCTCAACACAGTGCCGCGTTTTGGCAAACTGCAGCTCAAGGCAAGTCCATGGATTCTACATCAGTGGCTTTAGAGAAAGTACAGCTGATTTTGAACTTGTGCAGTGGGAGCACTGGGTTTCTCCTTGGTTTTCAGATGGCTTAGATGCAGTTTGGGCTCAAGCATTTGTAGAAGAAGGTTTTTTAATGTGAAATGTATAGTAAGAATTAGGGGTCAACCAATTATCGGCCTGGCCAATTAGCGGCTTTGATATTCGTCCTTTTGCTGATTATCGCCTTTTTAAAGTGTCTAATGGCCGATATGATGGATCAAACTTGAAACGGATTATTTTGGCTCTGATGCAGCCGGCTGTCACTGCTCCTCTGCTCTCTCTGTACTGTGAGCATTGTCTCTCTCACAATGCCATCTGATTGGTTACACGGCACATGCCAATCAACAGTAGAAGCATGTACTGCGTGTGTGTGTGTGAAAACTAGTCAGACACATGGAGCGGAGAAGCTGCCCCAAACCAACTGAATACGTTTACTTGACGGTAGGTTCAGGCAACAGATTTTGACAAAGTTGTAATAAACAACAGACCCATGGCTGCAAATACTGAAACTAAAAGTCCCAAAAAATGAACCAGAAAAGTAACAGCACTGTGAAGAGAATGACTAGCGACTAGCTTTGCCATACAGCTTAGCTTTGAGTAGCTAAGACTTCAGACATAATGTAAGGGCCTTGGAGGCCTTAGATGGACTGACTGGTGGACTTTGGTGTACTAGTGCATTATGTCATATATGTCATAATATGTCACTGATATGCTGCTGAGCCAGGGAGTTCTCAGATTTAGTTTTGTTAAATAAAAAATACACTTCCTGAACAGCATTTAAATAAAACTGAGTTTTGGTGTTTGTAGGATTAACATTTTTGACATCAGGATTTCCATTTTTACTACAAATGAATATCAGCTCCAAATATTGGTTATTAGCCTTCATGATTACGAATAATCAGTATTGGTATTGGCCTTAAAAATCAATATCAGTCGACCTCTAGTAAGAATCATTCAAGAGAAGAGAAGATAATCCTTTATGAGGGGGATTCAGAAAGTTTGTGGACAAAGAACATAGTGTTGACATGGTTCAAATGTCATGGCCTTCAGTTTTACACAAACGTTAATTTGTCATCTTTGTAGTAATTCCTTCAAACATCTTCTTCAACAAAACTACTGGTCAGATTCATTTCAAACTTTATATGTTGCTTCCTTAGGACAATGTCTACAAAGTGTGGTCACAGTTTTGAAATATTTAGATTTTTTAACTTTTTGAAATATTAAAAATGTGCCTTTACTTATTATGGTCCATATTTTGATGTTTTATAACATGTAAATATTTACAGATATCAGTATAATTACTATTGAGCACTGGTAGAAGTCATATATGGGCTCTCATTTGGATCCACAACCTTTGACCTGTAGTGACCTTGAAGGCTCAAACACAAGGCCACTAATGTCTAGATTTCAACAGTTCTCTCGGAAACTACTGGTTGGATTAATTTTCAATTTCATATGTATCTTCCTCCAAACAATGTATACAAAAGTTATTCACAGTTTTGAGAAATGTTGGTTTTGAAATTTTTGACACATTTTTTAATTATTAAAAATGTGCCTTTACTTGTAATGGTCCATATTTTAATGGTTTACAGCATGAAATAGTTGCAGATATCAAAATACTTCTACTGATCACTGACAGAAGTCAAATGGATTTTGATTGAATGAGTTGTTCTCCTCAGTGAAAGTACCACCCACTTCTATTGTTAGATTGATCTCCTGCATCCAGGCCACAGGACTGTAACATAGAACAAAACCTGACAACCTCACAAATTCAACTGGCTATTGATTCTTCATAGAACATAATGCTGAGATACAGCGACACTGGAACAATTTTTTCCAACTGTCCTTTTTTTTAAGCCCCTTTGTATTAGTCCTATGGCCGGGAAATATGCAGGTTTGTTTATATGTTCCAAAAAATTGGATAAGTACAGCATCCCAAAAGCTGTAGTCTGCTATTGGCCAAGTGCAAATTATTAGACCTTTAGAAAAGTCACTGTATTTACTTTTTTAGCAGAAGTATGATTTATTTAACTGAGAGTGTGTTACTGTGTGTTTTAGGGTCAAAACAGGGTGAAATTATAAAAAAGACAAAGAGCGGAATTAAAGTTCGACAGGTTTTGACTAAGTAAGGCACTCAGAATGTACATCAATAAGAGATTTAGGATGTTGGACATGAACTGTGAACTGGAACAAACTGAACAACAAGGATTTGAATTTAGACCCAGGAGTCTTAGTTTTGGGGCCCCTTTTTTTTTCTAAATTAGTCCAGCTACTTTATGGCATCTGGTTGAAGTCCAAAAAGCAGTTACACAGTAAAAACTCAGAAAAAACAGAGTAAGAAAAAAAAATCCAAAAACATCACAAACAACAGTATAAACAAAAAACACAAGGAAAATGATGTAAAAAAACAACAAAAAACCCCCAGCCCAAACCGTCTATTTTTATAATAGACAGACAAACAGACAGATTTTATTAATCCAAAAGGAAATTCAAGTTTAGTTAATCGGTCTCACTCACTGCTCTGTGTTTTGACCCCAATACATAGGTGATGCACTGAGCATGCTCAGATGTCTATGGAAAGAACAAGGTCTATTCTATCAGCTCGCTGTAAAATTTTTCTTATTGAGCAAACGGTTGAATTTATGTGAATATTTAAAATAAATCATGCATTCAGAGCACTCACCACAGACACGTCAGGGGTTAAAGGGTTAAACAGATCAAACCTGAGCTGGTTTTCATGTGGATGTCTTTTGTCCTTGTACAGACGGAGTCAGGCTGGACCGAGTTGTCGGCCGGTCAGAACTTCACTCAGGACGACGTGGAGATGAACCGTCTGTGGTACGGCCACACCGCCTCCACCAGCGCCGCCGGGTTCAAAGGTCACGACAGCTTCCGCTTCACCCTCAGCGACCTGGACAACGAGTCTACCGCGCAGAGCTTCTTCATCTCAGTCCGCACTGTGCAGAAAGGTCAGAGGTCAGACAGAAGATGTTCATACTACATACACCACATTTGTACAGAACAACAACAGGAGCTGAAATATGTTCAGAATGGAAGCATATTTACCTGTAATGAGTTTATTTGAACCCATTTTCTCATATTTAAACAGTGATTTCATGCATCTGGTCTTTCATGTGACTTTAACTGGGGTTCCTACATTTATCATGTGATCGACTATTTTACTCATTTCATTTCCTTTATTACCTCCACCGAGGAGGTTATGTTTTTGCTGCCGTTTGTCTGTCTCTTTGTCTGTCTGTCTGTTAGCAAAAACTTTATGCAAAAACTACTGGACGGATTTGGATAAAAATTTCAGGAAATGATGGAAACGACACAAGGAACAATAATTTAGAGTTTGGGAGTAATCCGACATTTTACTCCCATCCAAATGTGCTAATTCAGTTTGAATGGTGCTAGTCTCGTCTCTCCTCCATGCGGGTGTGGGTGGGGCTACCTACGCTTCACTGTGTGTGTGAGGAAGGGGATGGGCCAGGTACGAGGGCAGTGCTGTCTGTTTCTCTGTCTGTTAGCAACTTCATGCAAAAATAAAACAACTACAGGACAGATTTTGAGGAAATTTTCAGAACATAATAGAAATGATACAGGAAACAATCAATTAGATTTTGGGACTGATCCAGATCACCACTTGGGTCCAGGATTTTTTTAAAGGATACTTTAACATAGGACCATTTCTAGCATTTGTGCATACAACTTCTCAAAACAAAAAAAAAAAAACAAATCCAAAATAACAGTCAGGACACCCTTACAAACAAATGTAGGATTATTACTTTGGTGTGAGTCACAATATGGGGGAAACTATCATGCTTGGCGGAGGTCTGCGCTCTCCGAGTGTTTTCTAGTTGCATTATTGGACAGGGCATTGTCCAATAATGGACAGAAAATTTAAATCAGAGTTTTTCAATGGGATCTGATCCTGCCTGAGTAAATATAAAAACACAATATGAGTGTTTGAATGTGTCATGAATGTCTGCTGGTGTTGGTTCAAAACATCAAATGACTCAGTTTTATAAAATAAAATCTTTTAAATATCACACTTTTTGTTACAGTAAACACATACAAATGATGCACTTTGTCTCATGGTAAAATCACTTTAACATCACTTTGTTTTGAGATAAAATCCCCCAAACATTGCATTCTTTCGTAAAATAAAATCATGTGAACATCGCAATTGGTTTTAAAAATCAAAACATGCAAACATTATACTTTTTTAAGGTAAACATTACATTTTATCTCAAAAGTAAAAACACACAAATCGAAATATAAAATGTAATAATCCTTTTAAATGATGGCCAAATTAAATGCATTATCTGTGATCAGTTTGCATTTCCATTCAGGATCAACTTTTACCACTGTCCAATTATCTTTATCAATTACATTAAAGAATTTTGCTTAGATAAATCATAATGTGGTTGTAAATTTACAGTTTATTTGCATATGAACATAGTTTGTGAGAGACGCTAACTTTTTTTTTCCACTGAATTTTTTGACGTTAAGTAAAGAAAACGACCCATAACTATATCTGCATGAACACATTCATCCTCCCTGTGACGGTGTAGGTCTCTGTAGTCCCAGTGGTGGCCGGTGGGGGCTCATGTATTATTGAGACACCCCCCCTCTCCCCCCACCGTGCCAGCTTTGCCAGTCGGGTGAACACATTGCGAGGCCTCGGCCCTTCTGGCTCTGAGCCCTCTGATCCTGGAGGAGCCGAGGTGACAAACGCTCTGCAGCCACCGACCTCCACGGCCGCTGAATAATTAACGCAGCCAGGGGTGGGGGTGGGGTGGAGTAGCTGTGGAGGGACGTTGCATCGCCTCCTTCGGGTGCTCCCCCTCCAACAACACTTACTTTTAGGGTATTTAGTTGCTTTAGTTTAAGTTGAGCCTCCATTTGTCTTCTTTCTAAAGCAGGAGTGTCCAACTCATTTTAGTTCAGGTCCCATTATGATCTCCAGTGGGCCGGGACAGTAAAATAATAGAATAATAGCCTATAAATAATGACAACTCCAAGTTTTTTTCTTTGTTTTACTTCAAAAAAATTCCATCAATTTATTTTTTTAGCCCTAATAACACATGTGTGGGTTGTTCTTTGTAGACATCCAAGGGTAAAGAGTTTAGAGTATTCACATTTTATTGTTACAGGATAAGTTGTAAATGTGAATATTTTCATATTAAAATAAAATGAAAATTTGTAGTTGCCATTATTTATACATTACTGTGTTATTATTTTACTTGAGATCATATTGATCTGTATGTGGGACGTGAACTAAAATGACTTTGACACCTTTGACTGACTTCAGTGTAATATTTTGCACTTTGCAAAATCATCCCACAGTCTGGATTGGTAACCTTTGGACTTGGCTGGTTTTGGCCCTTGGGCTGCATGTTTAACACCCAGTTCCATAGTTTTATTTTTAACCAGTTGACAGTGTTATGTTTGCTTCGTCATGCACTATTTTTGTTCACTTTAACTTATTGACACTGTGGCTACATTCAGACAGCAGGTCTTAAGGCAGATTTTTTTTGTGTGCTCATTCATATTCCGCATTAAATACGACTTCTATCAGTTTTGAGTATGAACTGAATGTGACCCTGAAGTGACCCACATGTGCAAAAGAGGTCCTGGCGCAATACGTGACCACGCAGACATGCACTGTGTTTTATGGAAGTAGCACTCCTGAAATGCAGGATTGTGACATTTGTTGCATTTCAGTGATAAATGCGACCTGGCCGTTCAGACTCAAGCCGCAATGCAAAATATCAGATAGGTATCAGATTTAGGACCACGTATGAAAGTAGACTTAGTTGGACTTGAAAAAATTGGATTTGGATACAGGTCTTAAATAGACAAAAAATATCAGATTTGGGAAACATTTGCCTGCAGTCTGAATGTACGAACCCAAGTGTCTGTAAGTGACATGAATTAGACCCAGGGTGGTCCAATCATTTGGGTATTTCCCTGTTAAGTCTTCAGTGTTGTTCTGTCTGACTTCATCCTTTAATATCAATACTGTACAAATAACTCAGTCTACCAGGGTGTTGCATCACAGACAGTACCTG
Organism: Fowleria isostigma; assembly: GCA_029814645.1. Lineage (NCBI taxonomy): Eukaryota > Metazoa > Chordata > Actinopteri > Kurtiformes > Apogonidae > Fowleria > Fowleria isostigma. Next base: position 12,896,127 of record JAPTGZ010000019.1, read on the forward strand.
ATATCACAACAGTGAATACCAATATTAAAGTAAGAAACCAACATTGGATATAAAAATAATGCATACCAAAAAACCCCAGAAAATGAAACTCTTCTCTCAGAAACCCTTTGACCTTTGCCCTCTGGTCATCCCCAGGCGACATCACGCTGCTGGTCAAGTCTGTGGTTCTGATGGAGGGGCAGCGGGTGGTCCTGAGCACCGACGTCCTGCTGGCCTCGGACTCTGCGGGACGCCCCGAGGAGCTGGTCTACACGGTGACGGTGCCACCGCGTCATGGCCTCATCCATGCCGTCCAGCATCCGGGTGTCCCTCTGCTCAGCTTCACCCAGCTAGACGTGGCCGCTCACCGGGTCTGCTACACCCACGACAACAGCCACGACGCCCAGGCCGACTCCTTCAGGTCAGACAAGTGAAGCTGCATTTCAAATAATTTTATACACAGTCAACAACCATTCTGTTGTATTTATAGTTTAAATATGACTATATGTAAGATAAGGTTAGATAGTAAAAATTAAGATGAAGTAAGACAAGATAAGATAAACTAAGACAAATGAAGGTAAACTAAGATAAGATAAACTAAGATGAATGAACAGAAACTAAGGTAAAATAAAATAAAATAAACTAAGATGAATGAACATAAAGTAAGATAAGATAAACTAAGATGAATGAAGGTAAACTAGGATAAGATAAACTAAGATGACTAAGATAAGATTAATTGAAGCAGCGTATGATGTAACCACCGATATTTCATCAAATCTGTAAAACTGTGAGTATCATGAATCTGTTAGTCTTTCTGTGATTACGCACTTGAATCACTTCACTCATGGTGAACAACTTCAAAGTGTACTGCATCACAAGCAATTCGTTCATTTACCTTCTAAACTGAAACTGACACCAAATCGTCACTCAGGTCTTTTTGGAATTCCACACAGCCACAGCACCAAGAAGCAGTGAACCTGTTTCCATGGTTGTTGCTGCTGTGGCCATATTGCAGCTGTGTGGAATTCTGAAAAGGTCCGAGTGATGGTTTGGTTTCAGTTTTGGTTTGATACGCAAACAAACGGACTGCTTGTGGTGGAGTACACTCTGAAGTTGTCCACCATGAGGAAAGTGATCATCCAAGGGAGAAATTAACACGTAGCAGCAGCACAAGACAGGTACAGAAGAGAAAAATAACTATAAAAATTGTTAAATGACTAAAACTAACATTAATAATAACAATAATAATTATGAATAAAGTAACATGTGTGCAAGTGACACTGACCAGATGCAAAAGTCAGTTTAAAGCGGGAAAAATGGAGAAATCCTCTTCAGGACATTAACTCATAAAGACTCAGTTCTCCTTATGTGTCAGTTCTCAAATGAATTTTTCTTTTTATTTAATTTTTTTTAAGTAATTTATCACCATTTATTAAACATTATCCCCTTATTTGGGGTTATTTTTAATGAAAATTACTGTTTTCATATATTTAATTCACTCATCATGTAGATATTCATTAAAGCTCAGATTAAAGTTGTGGTTTATTATATCAGAAATAGAGAAAACTAAAGAAAAAAAAATGCAAATATTTCAATAACTGAATATAAACCCAGTGTCTTTATCCACTGTTATTGATCCAACTACACGGGTTTTACTGGTGAATCAATGTTATAGAAGATGACGGTGTTTCCATGGTAACTACGGAGCCTCTGAACATCCAAACAGGTCATATCTAATGACCATGAAAGGATGAATAACTGTATTTACACCAATTATTTACACGTGTTGATAGGATTAGTCAGTCAACAGGTATTAAACAGTTTAGATCAGTAGATGGTTTTGGTTGGCATTGGCTGTTTGGGTCATTGAGGGTTAATAAACAGAATCAAAAACATAAATATACTATGAGAAATAGAGTAAGACAGTCAAAAAAAAAATCTAATTAATCAACAGTAAAATAATCGTCCCTAATCAGCCTAATTCTGGCCTTGGTTCATGTTTATTAGCTGCATATGTCACTGCTGACTGTGATTGTGAAAAAATGCCCACATCAGGAGAATAACTGGCACATTATCTGCCTCCATATCGGGGAGGGGTATTTGTGTGAAGTATCACACACAACATTTGGCCGACAAAAGCAAAACGGGCAGCGAGACGAGAGAGAAAGAAGAAAAAAAAAAACGTTCAGACGAGAGGCTTTTTCTGCTGCGGTGTGTTTATCTGCTTTTCCAGCCAATTTGGCAGCGG
>JAPTGZ010000019.1:12905848-12916635 GCA_029814645.1 Fowleria isostigma
GTGCGGGGATCGAACTTGGGACCTTCTTGCTGTGAGGCGTGAGCGCTAACCACTACACCACCGTGCCGCCCCCTAATAAAGTTTTCTTTGGTAAAACTATAAAACCTATTTGTGCAATAACCAATCAAAAACACAAATAACACACAGCAAAGCACTTGCAAGGTGCATTATTTCTTAAAAATATATTAAATATTAAATAATATACTATATTAAATAAAACAGTGAATCATTGGTCTGCATTGACTGGGGACACTGACAAAGAATCATTTAGAAAAGAAAAACAGGTTTTATTTGTAAATTTGTAGAAAAAACACTGATATAGATTTTGCAAATATCAAGACAACCAACACTTATTAATGTGGCTAATTTGATATATTTTATGTGTAATATTTATACTTCCACACTTGCACAAATGACTTTAAGATATTGTAATGTTCTATTTTATACCCAGAAATCCTCAGATAAATCATTAAGGTTTTTGTTTCAATGAACAACTGCAGAGAGACATAATTAAATACACTACACAGACCGAGGAATTATTCAGTACAAGTAGTTTCCATCAACTGTATAACTTAAAACACTTGTACAGAAACAAAGGTTTTTTTTACCAAATGAATTCTTAACAGGCATCAATAAAGTGGAACACATAAGATATTATTACATTTCATTTCAGTTGTGCACCTTAGTTTAAGCTTTGATTTGTTGTTGAATGTTGTTTGTGAATAAGTACGTAATGTTAGAATTTTTAAAAAACACATTTTCTGTAAAACTCTAAATAAATGTTAATCCCAGCTGATATTAATTTTAGTCATTTGGTGTAAGGGTCAGGGCTAGAGTTAGGGACAGATTTTCTTCTGTTTAGAGGTGAAATCCTTATTGTGAAAACATGAGTGGTAAATTTACTGGTGGAGGAAAGAGGCAGCTGATTTTTACATGAGAGGAGAGTGACCTCCAGTGGCTGGAGAATGAACTGCATGTCCCAGTTTTCCTTTGGTTCTTTCTGTCTATCTATGGTTTGGACAGTTTTATTGTTTGTGGGGGTTTTTATACCATTTTTCTTGTGGTTTTTGTTTATACTGTTGTTTTCAGTGTTGTTGTAATTTTTCTATAGTTTTTACTGTGTAACTACTTTTTGGAGTTCAACCAGGTGCCAAAAATTAGCCAGGCTGATTTAGAAAAAAAGAGCCCCAAAACTTAAACTACCAGGTCCAAATTCAAATCTGTGTTGTTGTTGAGTTTGTTCCAGTTCACAGTTCATGTCCGACATATTAAATTTCTCATTGATGTATACTCTGACTGTCTTTAATTAAAATATGTGAAAATTACTGGCATTTAACGGTCCGAGAAACAACTTACTAGGCTTGTAAAGAGATTTTTTAACATGTTATTTCAATTTGTTCAACCTTTATTTAACCGGGGGGAAAAATTTCTTCTACAAGAGTGGTCTGGCAAAGATTTTTTAAAGATTTAAACCATAAAGACCCAGTGGTAATTTTTGGCAGTTCTGGATGAATTTTTCCTTTAGATCTAACCTTTCGTAAGTGATTTATCACTATTTATTAGAATATTATCCTCTGTATTTTCTTTTTTTTTTTTCAGGAAAAAGCATGTATTTTTCCATATTTAATTCAATGATTATGTAGATGTTCAATAAAGCACCAGATTAAACTTGAGAGTTATTATATCAGAAAGCAAATACCGAAAAAAAAGGGACTTTTTCAGCAAAGATATCAATAACTGAACATAAACCCAGTGTGTCCATCCACTGTTATTGATCCAACTTTATAGGTTTAATGGTGAACCAATGTTGCAGAAGATGATGGTGTTTCCATGGTAACTACAGAGTCTCTGAACGTCCAAATGGGTCATATCTGATGACCATGAAAAGATAACGAATTGTATTTTACACTAATTATTTACATTTATTGATAGGATTAATGGATCAACTGATGTTAAACATTTGACATCAGTAGAAGCTTTTACTGGTGGATGTTTGGGTCATCACGGGATACTTTAACCTCAGGAGGAGGAGAATTTCCTAACACTTCAACCAACAAAAGATTCCATAACAACATATTTGGTGATAGTTGTATAAAATTCACTCTGCATGTTACTTTGCGTTTCTATTTTTGTCTGTCTGTACAGGTGGAGCGAGTGGACCGGACACCTCCCAGTTTGACCACCAGGCGGAGTCCCAGCACGGTGGTGGATCTGGGCGGAGGCCGATATGGCATCTTCATCACCTCCAAACACCTGCAGGCGTCTGACCCTGACAGCCCCACGGAGGAACTGGAGTTCTCCATCATCAGACCTCCGCACTTCGGATACCTGGAGAACGCTGTGACGGGTACGAGGAGTCGTCTGGATCCGGACCAGATAAAACTTGGAATAGTCCACTGATAGCCTCACCCCCCACACTCAACCCCTCCCCTCCCTGTGTCTGCTCTGTGATCTGCAGGAGGATATATTAAAGGCCGTTTCACCCAGCGTGACCTGGACCAGCGAGCCGTGGTGTTCATCCTCCCCATCGACATGGAGGTGACGGTCGACAGCTTCCAGTTCCGCCTCACTGACCCGGCGGGAAACAGCCTGCTGCCGGAAATGTGGGTTAGAACGAAAAAAACCCTTGACCTGATGACCCCAAATCCAACAGTAAAACTTAAAAGTATAAAACAAGGGGTCAAACTCATTTTAGTTCAGGGGCCACATATGACCTCAAGTGGGCCGGACCAGGAGTAGAATAGAAAGAGAGCCGATAAATTACAACTAAGTATTAGCATAAGAAAATAAAAACACTTGTCACTACAGGACCAAAGTTGTAAAATACCAAGACAAAGCCCGTAATTTTATGAGAATAACGTCGAATGCAAACAGAGTCATAATTTAACGAGAATAAAGTCTTAATATCTTGAGAATAAAGTCATAGTAACTCATAATTTAACAAAAATAATGTTGTACTTTTCTGAGATTAAAGTCGTATTTTGAAAATAAATTTGCAATAGTGTGATAAAAACTCATAATCTAGAAAATGTAAGCCTTAAGCCGTGTTGATGACAGAGATTCCTGTTACTGCGAATGCAACAAGTGAAGTGACAGTGGGCGGAGCTAATAGGTTCAGTATTTGGCCGTGTGTAAAACCCCAAATGAAAGAATAACCTCAAAAAATATTCCAAATTCTCCATTATGCCACGAGTGGGTATGACTTTATTCTTGTAAATTATCATATTGTTCTGACTTTATTCTTGAAAATATGACGACTTTATTCTTTTAATGACAAGTGTCTTTATTTTCTCATGTGGCCCTAATACGCTGTTGTAATAAATATTTACGAAGCCAGATTTTTCACTTTGTTTTAGTGCAAAAAAGTTAAAATGTCTACATTCACAAACATTCCTTTAGCAAAAAAAATAATGAATAACCTGAACAACCTGATATTTTTTAAGATAAATATGTCCAATTTGAACAATATTATGTTTTAATTGATCATTTCCACATGTGCATTACTACTTACAGATCACAGTGGATCTACAAATACACAAAACACTTTGTAACAAAAAGAATATTGGTAAAATTTTGCAGTTTAGAATTTGGAGTTCTCATTATTTACAAGTTATTTTGCTATTATTTTAATGGCTGAGTTTGATGTCAATGAGAGCCCAAGCCACCTGATTGGTCGCCTATAAGGAGGAGGAGAGAGCGCACACAGGACAGAAGGAACATTTTTAACACTCCAATCATAAGTCACTGTGATTAAAAACAAAAAACAACACCAACTAGTTCTACAGTATTTTTCAATGATAAACTACATTCATCTTTAATTGAAATGAGTCTTATCACAAACTTTATTTAAAGTAGATTCTATGACTTCACCAACACTGTTAGAAACTAAATCTAGAGGTATTTTTATATACTTTATTTTTATTTGTTATCAACAGACATTACAACACAGAAACTAGGGGTCCCTGGTGGAATACAAAATATTTACGGACAGACAGTTGTAATTCGGCTTTATTTTATTTGTAGTCCAGCCATTTTCTCCAGCGCTTTATGAAGACATGTCCCTCAATCTGTAGGTAGTAAGTCAATCTTTCCATACTGTAAATTTCTTCAATTATATCAAGCCACTGATCCTCACAGAGTGCATCCATTTTAGCCAGTTCCTTGTAACGACTTTTTTAGAAGCAATTATAAGAATTTTAAAGAGGTATTTATCTTCTGTCTCTACTATATCATCAAGTATCAATCCCAGAAAAAACTTGGGATCCTTTGAAATTGTGTACGTCATAATATCCTCCATTATTTCAAAAAGCTTTGCCCAGAAAGACTTCAGTTTTGTACATGTCCAGAAAAAGTGAGGAATGTAGATGTATTTTACTCGTATGTGTTTATGTGTTCATTTATTAACCCTTTAAAACCCGACGTGTCATCGCTGACACACCCTGTGCTTATGCAGTTTGGATGGCTGTAACTCTATCACCATTTATGCAGTTGGGAAAATTCCTACAGTTTCTGAAACCTGAGATGTTGCACTTTTTAGATTTTATTGGGTTATTATGGTAATTAGCTTTTAATGAATGCACGGCGATTGTATTTATTATGTTCTCATGAGGTAGAGGCTTGAACATAAGCCCTTGTGGGTTTTTTGCCTCTTTCTGCACCTAATTTTATATCTTTGTGTCAATAGTGACCTTTTAATGTTACATGTTAAGTACGAAATAAATAAATAAATAATTGCACCAAAAGCTGGAGAAGTCGTTTTAGCAGTATTATACTGCAACATGCAGTAAATTGTAAATGACTGGTAGATTTTGAATGATCTATGTGCTCTGGAAAAGTAGGCAAAAGGAGTCACTCACAGCATATTTCCTAACCTTTCTATAGTCAAAATAAGAAAAAAAGTCCAAACAGACCATTTTACGCTTAGGGTTTAAAGGGTTAAACTTACTGTATTTAAGAGGGTTAAAGGCAGAGAAAGTTCTACAAAAACAAAAACCGAATTTTAATCTGATACAAATTGTGAAAAATAATATGACCTGTTATGAAGTCGAAAGTATAATATGTTCACCTGGACACTAGAAGTTTAAAAATCCTCACATATGACCAGTGGCTGTACCTCCAGCGGTTCTGAAGGCCCGGTGTCTCTGCAGACTGGAGCTGTCCTGGTCTCGGGTGGAGCTGTCGGCCACCTGCTACAGAACCTGCGAAACGGCCGGGATGCTGCAGATCCAGATCCAACGCAGCGGGAAGAGCCTGGACCCGGCCTACGTCGCCATACAGGTACCAGGACGCCACGGGGAAGGAGGGACGGCGGCGGGTTACAGAGCGGAGAGTTCAGGTCACAGTGTGGGCTTTTATTTTCCTGCAGGTGGAGGAAGGAACAGCCAAACCCGGCAGAGATTTTACTCACAGCACAGCTGGACTCATCCAGTTTGATCCAGGTCTGACTCTGCTGGACCAGTTTGATTTACAGATTTAAAAAGAAAAACATCATGAGCAGGATCAACAAACATGTCCAAGACAGAAATTAAAGGTTAATTTAGTCCAATGTGATCTCAAACAGGTCGAAACAGTAAAATGAAAAGTGTGAAAAGTTAAATTACAGCATTAACCCTTATGCCCTCTATGGGCTTTATTTATTTATTTATTTTTTGTCATTTTGCTGTTTTTTGTTTGTCTTTTTTTAATAATTATTTTCACTGTGTTGAAGGTTCTGGCATAAAATTTGGCAAAAATATATATATTTTTTCTTTTAAGTTATATTTTTTGAAATCCAGCATTTTTTACTCTTACATGCGTTTTATTTTCCCATGATGCTTTGGCCTATCCAAGGCTCTAATAACCACAAATGTTTCATCCACGTACTATTTATTTTATGGAAAATTTTCCATTTTTTGTGTTTTTTTGGTAATAAATCATTCAAAATTCAAATAATTAAAGTAGCATGTAAAGGGTTAAAATCCTGAAAACTGTTGAATGTTTGATAGTTGTGAACAGGAGGGAAGTTGCATAAGAAATTTATAAAAAAAAAAATAAACAAAAAAAATAACCAAGAAAAAATGTTGACGTATAATGATTTTATCGTAGTTTTCATGCGCAGTCATTTTTGTCCACAGGGAGGACGAGTGTTTATTTATTTATTTTTTTTAATGTGACTAATATGAACAAATATGAACAACATAAAATTTATTAAGAAAAATAAGTGTAATTTTAAAAATATTCATCCTCAATTTATCATTAATACATGTACATTACAACTTACAGATCACAGTGGATCTACAAATATACAAAACCTTCAATAACAGCAGAATATTGGGAAAATTGCACTTATTTTTCTTAAGAACAGGTAACACAATAAAAAGGGGTTTTTTTTAGAAGTGATTTCAATCTTATATCAGCTACTATTTCTTTTTTCCTGTTTTCTTTCAGGTGTGAATCTGAAAACCTGGAACATTTACCTGATAGACGACGGTCTGGAAGAAAACCATGAGACTTTCACTGTCTCTCTAAAAAACCCGAGGAACGCCGTGCTGGGTCAGAGGACTTCGGCGAGTGTGGAGATCATCGACCCCAGAGGAGGTGAGACCATGTGACGGTGTGTTTTTAAAGACACGGAACAGGAGAAACGTCTGTGTGTGTTTGTTAGGGAGGTGTGACCCAGACGACCTCAAGGTGGATGAGGATGACCAGCAGGCCCCTCCCCCTCCACCGCCACTTCCTCCTCAGCCGGAGGAAGAGGAGGATCCCGTCACCGACATCGAGGCAGAGCTTCTGTGGGAGAACCAGCCCCACCCTCCCAGAGGAGACGTCCCAAACCGACAGCCGTATGCGGACTACGGAGAACCCCAGGACCAGGCCGCCCCCAGCTACAGCCAGGTCCAGTACTACAGCAGACCAGGACCAGGGAGAGGAACTGGGAACACTGGGAACACTGGGAACAATGGGAACACTGGACACAGACCTGGAGGACTGAGGGTAGGTGCACTGGAATGAATTGACATATAATTCATCTATTCCAGCCCCATAAACCACCAAATCATTTCTTGGGGGTTTTACAAAGTGAAAAAGTGCAGTTAGAAAGAAAATAACAATTATAAAAACATAAAAAAAAAAAGAGAATGCAAAAGACATAAACTGGTTTTATTGAGGATGAAGATGGAGGAAGAGGGTTAATTGTTCCATTAAAACATCATGTAGAGCAATTTCTGGTGTTTTCTCTTTCTCTCTTCACTTAATTTGGGCTTAATGACATATATATATAGTGATATATTTTGCTGAAAAAGTCTGTTTTTCCTCTTTTTTTTCCTAATTTGATATAATGACCTTTGAAGTCATTGAGCTTTTATGAACATCTACATGAGCAGTGAATCAAACATAGGAAAATACATGATTTACAGAAAAAATGCATAGGGTAAAACAATAGATAGTTAAAGGAGAGAAAACTGTCATTTAGAAGTCACCACAAATATACTTCTAGATGTTTAACCCTTTCAGGAATAGTGATCACTATAGTGGGCATTTATTCTCGAGCTGTTCTTTTGTATATTCATGGGTTTTGTTGTTTTAGTTCCATATCAGCCAACACAGTGAACACTTATGCACCATCCCGTACACTGACATTCTACCATTACTATAACTTTACTGTTCTTGATAAAGCTGATCTGCATTAACATGTCTGAGTGTAAATCTGTAATTGACTGTAATTTTAAACATAAAGTTTTTTTTGTGCCTATTATCTCCATTAAGTGAGTAATAACTGATATTAGAAAATGATTAATGTGAGAAAACATCAGATTAGCTACATTAAAAATGTTTTTATTTCATAGTTTTCAACACAGTGGATCACGTTCTTATATTGGGTTTTAAATACAAGTTTCTTTGCTTTAAAAATTATAAGCATGGTATTCAGCTGTGTGGACACTTTTAAACTCCATGAAAAAAAATAAATCGATTGTAGTGTTTTTTCATGGCTAAATAGGAATAAAAACACTCAGGTAAAGAAAGTAAAATAAAATCATGACTAAAGTTCTCATAATTCATGCATGCATTTCATGTTATGAAAGGTCATATTTATAGTTCACACTTTGTATTAGGTCAGAATTATGTAGAATTATTACAGGCTTGATATTGTAAAATAAATAACCTGTTAATAAAGACAGACTTCTGGTATGTGGGTGAGTATATTATGCACAGTTTTTAGGATTTGAATTCAAAAGATGTTCATTTTTGCATGATTTTTAAAAATTCTGACCCAGCCACTAAAATCATCCCATTGTAAATAAATTCCTACGCTGACACCTTCTACCAAGTGAGTACAAAAATGCACACTGACACATTTTAGTATTTAAGATTTGACCTACTACCAAAAATAATGTATGTATGTAAATAATGCATATTAACCAACGTTGGTGTTAATCATTGACAAATGTGCGCAAAAATTTTAAACACTTAAAAACAAACTGTATGACAAATTGCATAACAGTAAGCTAGCGTTTAGCATTTGACAGCTCCATCTCTTTTGTACAAATATGATCATTTCTGACTGAAAAGCCAACATGGTGAAGAGCGTACTGATACTTTATCTTTAATCTCCATGTATCTGCCTGTACTGGTTCATTGTGTATTCATTTATTCTGATCATGTGACCTTTGTGATGGTGTTCAGGTTCATCTGTCAGCTGAGAGGAGGCCTGAGGAGAAGACGTGGACGGTACGACTCACTCTACCTTCCATAAAAACACACTCTTTAATAAAACCACATACTGACGTCTTCCCCCTGCTCTTCCTCCTCCTCCTCCTCCTCCTCCTCCTCCTCAGTTCCACAGTCTGACTCCTCTCCGCCTGGAGGAGTTGAAACCTGCCGATGCAGGGTGGAGCTGGTTGCCTCGCGGTCGCCTCCTGCAGGAGCTCCGAGTCGGAGACGCTCCTCAGATGGATGGACTAGAGGTCGGACGGCGGCCGGAGCTTGAACAGCGTAAGGTACGACGGACAGCATCATATCAGAATGTGTGACCACGACTTCATATCAGGAGACATTCATCAGTTTAAATATTTAATCTTCATCTTTTCCTTGTTTCTTGTTTCCTGAGTTTAATTTCTGAGTCGGTCTGAACCAGGGCTGTCAAACCCATGTTAGTTCAGGTTCCACATCCACACCATTCATAATAACCTAGAAATAATGACAATGCCAAACTTTTCTCGATGTTTTAGAGGTGAAAAAGTAAAATTACATTATTATTAAAATGTTTACATCTACAAACTATCCTTAAACTTTGAAACTTTGAAATTTCTTAAGAAGAAGCAGCTTCAGTTTTACCAGTATTCTGCCTCAGTTTATCATTTGTACATGTTCATTTCAACTTACAGATCACAGTGGATCTAACTGTAAAGGGCTCAGCTGGCAGAGTGGGTCGTAAAATGACTTTTCAGTTCACAAGGTGGAGTTTTGTGTCAAAAAGTGGTTCTCTGACCATTCCTCCGCCACTAGTTATTGCTAGAACACTGAGGAGATCTGATGTTCGGGATAAAACCATTATATTCCCAAAACTTGATTTCAGGGATATAATTATTACAATAACCTGTCAAAGGGTAAATTGGTGAAATGGCATCAAAAAAGAGTTGAGGCTGTGTTATTCACTTTACAAATGCAAAAAATGTTGTGAGCTAAAAAAAAAAAGTGATGTATGATCATATTTTTTTGCATAAAATTCTGAGAAGTTTATTTTCTTTATTTTTTGTTTTCTTTAGATAAGTAGCTAAAGTAACTGTTGTTGAAACTGTGCTGACATGGTTCTGCGTCAGCATTGCTTTAACATTTGACAGTGTAATAAGCTACAGCGTCAGTCCACGTTTTCAGTTGATATTATTTAGATTTTCTTTGTAATTTCACGTCTTGGTGTTGATTAGGATTTGGATTGATTCTGGAACCATTTCACAAACTGAACTGATTGTCAGAGTAAATTACTGTTTTATTTTTCTGTGCATTTCATTTCAGACAGGGAAGTTGATCAGCAGCTCTTGTCCTGACGGTTGGACCCACTACAGGAGACGCTGTTACATGGTCAGCTCAGTTGTGGCCACCGGGGGCAGCGCTGAGCGGACCTGCGCAACACTGTAAAGAACACGAAAAACCCCTCTGTTAACCCCATGCATTTGTGATGTAGTGTATTAACCCATAAAGACCCAGAGCTACTTTTTTGTCAGTTCCAAAATGAATTTTTCTCTATTTTGAACCTTCTTAAGTGATTTATTTTAATTTATTCTAATGTTATGTAGTGTTCTTTTTTGATTTCAGACACTGGAATTATTGGTTTCACTGCTTGTTAAAGTTTTAGCCTTAGGTTTAATTAAAAATAAATCTAAAGCATACTGGTTCCAAGTTGAGTTTAGTTACAGTCATTTTATGTGATAGTTTTATGCACACCGTTTCATTTACACTGCTGCTGAAACAGGACAGAACTGCTAAACAGATTTTCCTTGTTCCTGTAATAGTGTATCAGTGAAATTAAAGATTTATTCTATTCTATTCAGTTCTTAAACATCAGGCAGAAACGTCCGGAAAAGGATTAGGGCCTTTGCGAAAATTTAAAAAAGAATCAAAAACAATTAAGTTCCAATGTATTTATTTTATTATTCCAAGAAAGAAAAAGTCAGAATTCTGACTTTTTCTTACAACAATAATTTTAAAAAGTACAAAAAAGTCAGAATTTTGACTTTTTCTCTGAACAATAATTTTGTTTAAAAAATGTAAAAAATCAGAATTCAAACTTTTTCTCTCTCTCTCTCTCTCTC
>JAPTGZ010000019.1:13101296-13112405 GCA_029814645.1 Fowleria isostigma
TCTGTCACAATATACAAACAAACTTTGTCCATGATCAACATTTATCAAATATCATGTGGTGCGACTGTCATATGTCAGTGACCCATTTATTTATATATATTTTTTTGGTAATTGTTTTCCTTGTGTTGCTCAGAGTCCAGGACCTGGAGCTCTATCTGCCTCAGCTCCAACACTACCAGCAGGTCAGCTCCTCTCTGAAGGACTGGATCGACGTCACAAGGAAGAAACAGGACACGCTACAGGCCACGAAGATCGAAAGTGTCCAAGCCCTGAAAGACCACATCGGCAACCAGAAGGTCTCCCACTGATCCCTTAAATACTTTATGTATCCCTCTTACATATCGAATCACAAATGCCTGAACATTTACATTCTGATTTCAAGGCTCTGAACTCCGAAATCAAATCCCGGAGGGAGACGGTGGATGGTGTGCTGAGGGAAAACGAGGCCTGCGTCAACTCCATTAAAGTGAGTGGAACCGCTGCACAGACTGGTACAGCCTTCACCTGGTGGGAACCACAAAAGGCGCCAGCTTCCCTGACAGGAATAAGTGGTTTGGAAAATGAATGAATGACTGATGTTGATGTGACCCCGTTCATTTCACCTCCTGTCATCACTGTGTCCATCCAGGACTACGAAACCGACCTGGCGGCGTACAGCTCTGGTTTAGAGACTCTGCTCAACATCCCCATCAAGAGGACAATGTTGAAGTCACCGTCAGTGGATCTTACCCAGGAGGTAGCACCACTTTACCAAAACCCAAAACACTGAACATATGTGGTGGGCACTAACTCACCGTGCATAAATGCGCTTGCCAAAGGATGGAGGGTGGACACTCCTGATCTGAACCTCTTTGAAGTTAACTGAATTTTCTTTATTGTTGTTCTAGGCCACGCAGCTACAAACTCGTTACATGGAGTTGCTCACGTTATCTGGTGACTACAACAAATTCCTCGGAGACCTGCTCAAAAACATGGAGGAGCTTAAGGTACGGATATTTTGTACCAAGACATTCAGGAAAACTAGTACTTCAGATAAATCTGTCAAATTTACACAAAATGTAAATGTCTGATGTGAGCTGCATACAAGCTGTCCTCGATACAAAAAACAATTTAAATTAATGAATTGAACCACATCAAATCTTAGTGACATTAAAAGCACATGTAGTTCAAAGGTGAACTAAAAATGTAAATGTCAAATAGACTGAAGATGACTGGATGCGCTACAACAGGAACATCACTGCACTAGTAACGTTAATTTGAAAACATCAAAAAGCAAAACACTGAAATGAATTGTTTTACAGCTGTGTCTGCTTTGACCTTTCATACTTTAAATACCTTTTGGCTAATAAAAAATTCAACTTCAGGTTTTGAACACAGAGCATTTACTTGTAGTAGAATGTAATCACGGTGCAGTGAAGCTATTTTAAAGGATCTGAAGACGTCTTCTACCACTGTTTGTAGTCATTGTTTTTCTTCTTGTTACCTTTAGATTCGAAACACAAGGATTGACCTGTTAGAAGAAGAACTTCGCCTGCTGAAAGACGATCTTAATGACCGTAATACCAAGAACAAGTCGCTGGAAGATGCTGTCTCTCGTTACCAGCTGGAGCTTTCACTGGCTCAGGACCAGCTGCTGTCAGTGGAGGACGTGAAGCAAAAGACAGCTCTGCAGTGCAGTGCCACCAAAGAGAGCCTCGACTCCACCCAAAGCCAGCTGTCAGACCTCAACGATGAGGTGACCCGCCTTAACTACCTGCTAGAGGAAGAGAAGAGGAAGAAAAGGCTGGCAGAGGAGCGCTACACTCAGCAGCAGGAGGAGTATGACGGGGTGCTGAAGAAGAGGCACAAGGAGCTGGAGACCGTTAGCCGGTCCAAGGTGGAGATTGAGAAGAGCATGGCATATAAAGACCATGAGATTGAGCAGCTGCAGCGGCAGCTGGAGGACGAAGGAGCGAGGATCAAGGAGCTACAGAAGGAGATGTCAAAGGTAAGGAGCCAATGCAGTGCGGAGATCAATAACATAAAGCTCAGCTACGAATCCCAGATTCACATCAGTCAATCAGATGTCCAGAGGCTGGCAGCCCAGAGGGATGAGGACACGGCAGAGCTTCAGCTGCAGTATGACCGAATGGAGGCAGAGAGGAGGGATCTGGAGGACGAAGTCAGGAGGCTCAGGACGTCTGTTAATCAAGTTGAGGAGCAAAGGCAAAGGGCAGAGGAAGAGGCTCAGAGTCAGCGTTTAGTCATCACAGAAGAAGGACGCAGGAGGAGAGAACTGGAAAGTCAGGTGGAGATGTTGATGAGGCAGATGGATGAAGAAAGCAGTCAGTACAGGGAGGAGCTGGCAGAGATCATGAGTAGTCTACAGGAAAAGGAAGACCAACTGGCCTACACCACACATAGTCTGGAGGAGGAGACCCGAAGGAGGAGAACTGTAGAGGAAGGAGAAGAAGTCCTGGAGCAGACCATAGCCCAGATGCAGCAGAAACTGACCAGTTCTTCAGTGGTTGCGACACAGCTGAAGGAGAGTGAAGATGAACTCCAAAATATACGTTTTGAGCTTGAAAGGGAGAGCAAAGAGAGAAGCAGAGTTGAACAAAATATGAGCAGATTACAAGGACGTCTTAAGGACCTTCAGACTGTAAGAGATGCATTGGAAAGTCAGGTAGAGAATTTGAGGAAGAACAATCAAGAGGAAGCTGCCAGAAGAAGGGAGGTGGAAGCAGAACTGGAAAAGGCTGTCGTGACCTTAACAGAGAACACAAACATGCTTAATGTACTCCGGCAGAGCGAATCTCAAGCCAGTGCTTCAGAACAGAGAGCTGCCGAGGAGCATCATCGGCTGCAAGAAGAGCTGGAAAGTAGTTTGAGACAAAGCAAGAAAACTTCAGAGCAGATGTCACAAATGAACAGTGAGTTGAAAGCTCTCCAGCAACAGCTCATCCAGGAGCAGAAGAAGGTCAAAGAAGCAAACCTTCTAAATCAAAGTCTTTCCAAAACTATAGAGGAGAAGAGTAAGGCACTGAATGACAACTCTACTGATCTTCAAAGGCTGAAGGAGACGATAGAAACCCAAACCAACAAAAGATTGAAGTTGGAGGAGGAAAGTCAGAAGATGCGTTTGGAGTTTGAGAGGGAGAGCAAGGAGCGAAGCCGAGTTGAACAAAATATGAACAAACTACAAGGACACATCATGGAGCTCCAAGGTGTGAGAGAGGGATTGGAAAGCCAGGTGGAGGGTATGAAGAAGAGCAACCAGGAGGAAGTAGCCAGAAGAAAGCAGGTGGAAGCCAAACTAGAAAAGACCGTTGTGGAAATGACGGAGTACACCACTACCATTACTGCACTCCAGCAGAGCCAAACACAAGCCAGCACATCAGAAAAGAAGGGTGAAGAAGAGCGCCTTAGGCTGCAGGGAGAGCTGGAGAGAACTTTGAGACAGAGCAAGTCGACTTCTGAACATGTGGCACAACTTAGCGCTGAGCTGAAAGTCCAGCAGCAACAGCTCATCCAGGAGAAGAACTGTGTCAAAGAAGCAAATCTCCGAATTGAAAGCCTTCAGAAGACTATACAGGAGAAGAATAAAATACTGAATGACAAGTCTGCTGAGCTTCAGCAGCTAAAGAAGATTACAGAAACTCAGACCAAAGAGAAACTGAAGCTTGAAGAACAACTGCAGATAATACGTGTTGAATTGAAAAAGGAGAGCCAGGAGCGGTCCCGTGTTGAACAAAATATGAACAAACTACAAGGGCAAATCAAGGAGATCCAAGCTGTAAAAAAGGGATTGGAAAGCCAGGTGGTGGACTTGAAGAAGAACAACCAAGAAGAAGTTACCAAAAGAAAACAAGTTGAAACAAAGTTGCAAAAAATCACTGTGACTATGACGGAGTACACCACCACCATCGCGACACTTCAGCAAAGCCAAACACAAGCCAGTGCATCAGAAAAGAGAGTCGCAGAAGAACATCTTACACTGAAAAAGGAGCTGGAGAATAGTGTGAAACAAAGTAAAATGGCTTCAGAGCGTGTGATCCAGCTAAGCACTGAGCTTAAAACCCTACAGCAACAACTTGTCCAGGTGCAGACTCAAGTCAAAGAGGCAAACATACGAAATGAGGGTCTTTCCAGAACTATAGAAGAGAAAAACAAGGTGCTAAATGAAAACTCTGCTGAGCTTCAAAGGCTGAAGAAGATTACAGAAACCCAAACCAACGAGAAACTGAAGCTTGAAGAAGAGCTGAAGATAATTCGTATTGACTTTCAGAAGGAGAGTCAGGAGCAGATCCAATCTAAACAAAATATGAACAAGCTTCAGCAGCAAATCAAGGATCTCCAAGTTGTAAGAAAAGAATTGGAAAGCCAGGTGGTGAACTTAAAAAAGAACAACCAAGAAGAAGTTACCAAAAGAAAACAAGTTGAAACAAAGCTGCAAAAACTCACTGTGACTATGACGGAGTACACCACCACCATCACGACACTTCAACAAAGCCAATCACAAGCCAGTGCATCAGAAAAGAGAGTTGAAGAAGAACGCCTTAGATTGAAGAGGGAGCTGGAGAGTAGCGTCAAACAAAACAAAACAACTTCAGAGCGTGTGATACAGCTGAGCACTGAGCTTAAAGTCCTGCAGCAACAACTTGTTCAGGTGCAGACTCAAGTCAAAGAGGCAAACCTGCGAAATGAGGGTCTTTCTAGAACTATAGAAGAGAAAAGTAAGGCACTGAATGACAACTGTGCCGGGCTTCAAAGGCTGAAGGAGACGATAGAAACCCAAACCAAGGAGAGACTGAAGCTTGAAGAGGAGCTAAGAATGGCAAGACATGAAAAAGAAGAGCTCAAGAGGGCCAAACAAGGCAGTGATGCTCAGTTTTCCTCCCAGATTACTGCTTTGGAGGTCCAGCTGCAGGCTAGTGAACGCAGCAATGTAGAGTTCCGCAACCTGGTGTCAGAGATCTCATCTGAGAGGGAGAAACTCAAAGTGGAGACTAAGATTATACAAAAGCAGGCCACCGAGGTACATGGAAGTTTGCCACTTAGTCCTGGAGTGCTCTCATCTTTCCAAATCAAAGTCGTAGTTTGGAACAATGAAGTAGCTGTCTTTAGCTTACTTGCATGCCTGAAGATCTGTAGATTCCCTTTAGACACGTTCCATCTGTTCAGTTTGATTTGAACACATACAACCGCATGTGTTTGAATAAACCTGCATGTGAGTTACTTGCATGCAAACAAAATCAGCGCCTCTCTCTGCCTCGATCCACTGTCTAGTTGTTGAGAAATGTCCAGTTTGCATGCTTTTTTGCATTTGCACAAAGACATTTGATCCACCGGTCTACTGGTCTAATAAGGTTTATTGTGTCTTGTAGCATGTTTGATTATCTTGATGGTTTTCAATTTATTGTCTGTAAACTTGGAAAACAGCACATTCACTGAAAAAAGAAATAATCCCAATATTTGAGCCACTTCCCCTTGCTTTCTTGAACAATCAATTGGATATCATCAGGTGTCATTTTCTTTTTGTGCTGTTTTGCAAATTTGCAGAATAGAGATGGTAACTTCTGAGTTGAACAAAATACTTGAGTGTGCTGTTTTAATTAAATTGTAGTGGTAGTAGTTAATCAAAAATTGTGATATTGAAATCATTACTTTGCAGGATTGGGAAAGTTCATTTCACAATGAAAATCCATAGCTACTTGATTTTTTTCATAAATTTGTTGTTATGTAAATTCTTTTCTGTAATGTCTTTCACTGCATACTGTTACTTCCCAATCCTGTAAGACACTGTCTTGTTCATGTTTTCTAAAGGGGATTAGAATATATCGAGTGGTATAAATTTGGCAAATTTTAGGGTGTAACATACACGCTTGCTAAGAATTTAAACTCATATGTCACAGTCAAGGTGATAATTCAATGTGCTATTATTTCCAACACTAACCGGCTTTGATGACTATTCTGCCGCTAGGAGAATTTCTAGCAAGTGTAAATGTTCATTTTAAAGTTTTGCCAATGCAAGTATAACAGTAGCATCATAATCATAGCATCATCACTACCTATTCTGTTAGTAAGTGTGATTCTCCAAATGTTCTAAGTTTATATTTGCATGCCTAAGCTGACTAAACTTTTGTCTCTTTCCTTATTTTCTCTACAGACAACAGCTATGGTGAAATCCCTTCAGTCACAGTATAATGATATTGTGAATGAGAGAGATGCTCTTCTCAAGAAACTGCAGATATCCCAAAAAGACAAAGATCGCATACAAAGACTAGAGGAGGATCTCAGTCATATGAAACTATCCTTAGATTCTGAGCTTCGAAATAAACAACGTTTACAAGAGGACCATGACAGAGTGAAAAGGGATGTGAGTTACTGGAAGGACCAACATGATAGTAAGCAGAGTGTCATTAGACAGTATGATTCAGACAAAGAGCGTCTGGAGAGAGAAAAGAACTCGTTGAAAAGTGAGATAGAACGGCTGATGAGAGAACTCAGGGAGCTTGAGGACACATATAAAGGTAAGCTGTCTACACTGCAGAAGGAAGTAAAAGAAGTTGCTGTGGTCAGACAAACCATGGAGACTGAGCTGAAGAGAGCTAGAGAGCCCCCGACCATGGATCCCAACAACTTGATTTTTGATGGTGTCCGCAAACCAGTAACAGCAAAGGACTTGCTTGACTGCGATGTGCTGGATAAACCAACATATAACCAACTTGTGAAAGGAAATAAGACAGTACCTGAAGTATCTGTTGACAAAAAGGTCAACCTCAAAGGAACAGGCCCAATAGCTGGTGTGGTGATTGAAGGTCCAAAAGGTCCAGGATCTATTAAAGGACCTCTGAACAAGATGACTTTCACTGAAGCAAAGAAGGCAAATCTCCTTCCACCCGATAGTGTTGACCTGTTACTGGATGCTCAGGCTGCCACAGGACACATCATTGATCCTAGAACTAATCAAAAGTTGACTGTTGAGGAGGCATGTAATCAAGGTGTAGTTGATGATGAGGACCGAGAAAGGTTACTTGCAGCAGAGGCGGCTGCTATAGGATATGGCAGTCCTGGCAGAAGCAAGCCTCTTTCTGTATTTCAGGCCATGAGAAAAGGCCTGATTGACAAGAACACAACTCTGCGTCTGTTACAAGCTCAGGAGTCAGTTGGGGGAATTTTAGATCCGATCTTTAGTGTGTTTCTTCCCAAAAACACTGCTATTGAGCGTGATCTGATCAATGATGACATATCCCGAGCTCTGAACCAGAGGCCTGAGCTCTACCTTGACCCAGAAAGTGAGGAGGGTACAACCTACATGGCAATGAAGCGAAGGTGCAAGTTGGATCCACACACAGGCCTACTGCTCCTTCCGGTCCCTGAAAAACTTGACCCATCCAAATTGATATTTGAGGGAGTTCGGAAACCTGTCACACACAAGCAGCTGCTTGATTGTGGTGTTCTAGACAAGCCCACATTTAAAGATCTAGAAAATGGGAAGAAATCAGTTCCAGAGGTGTCTGCAGACAAAATTGTCAATCTGAAAGGGACAGGGCCGATTGCTGGGGTTATCGCTGGAAATAAAGGCAAACTGTCTTTGTCAGAAGCCAAGAAACAAATGCTCCTGCCTGCAGATAGTGCAGATTTGCTACTGGAAGCACAAGCTGCTACAGGCCACATCATTGACCCTAGAACAAATCAGAAGCTGATAGTAGAAGAAGCTTGTGCTAGAGGAGTTGTGGACATAACAGATCTAGACAAATTATTGGCTGCAGAAGCAGCTGCAGTGGGTTACAAAGATCCCACTTCGGCCAAGCCTCTCTCAGTATTTGATGCCATGAAGAAGGGACAAATTGACAATAACACTGGGCTACGTCTTCTGCAAGCCCAGGACTCAGTTGGAGGGATTTTGGATCCGAATCTCAGTGTGTTCCTCCCCCATGACACAGCTATTAAGCGCAAACTTTTGGATGAAAATACACAGCATGCTCTAAACCAATGTCCCAAGTGTTATATTGACCCAGAAACTGAACAAGATGTCACCTATGACAATTTAAAGAAAAGATGCAAGACGGAGCCTCACACAGGCCTGCTACTTTTGCCTATCACAGATAAGGTAGACCCTTCTGAAATGATATTTGATGGTGTTCGGAAACCTGTCACATCCAAGCAGCTACTTGACTGTGGCGTTTTGGATAAGCCCACATTTAAAGATTTAGAAAAGGGGAAGAAATCAGTTCCAGAGGTGTCCATTGATAAAAAGCTTAATTTAAAGGGGACTGGGCCAATTGCTGGAGTTATAGCAGGAAATCAGGGCAAAATGTCTTTGTCAGAAGCTAAAAAAGAAAAGCTCTTACCATCAGATATTGCAGATTTGTTACTGGAAGCTCAGGCTGCTACAGGCCACATCATTGACCCCAAAACCAATAAAAAGTTGACAGTAGAAGAGGCATGTGCAAAAGGAGTGGTGGATAGACGCGATCGAGACAGATTACTGGCAGCAGAAGCTGCTGCCATAGGTTACAAAGATCCCACTTCAGCCAAGCCTCTGTCTGTATTTCAGGCCATGAAAAAGGGACAAATTGACAATAACACTGGGCTACGTCTTCTGCAAGCCCAGGAGTCCGTTGGAGGAATTTTAGATCCAATTCTCAGTGTGTTCCTCCCCCATGACACAGCTATCAAGCGCAATCTTTTGGACAAAATGACTCATCGTGCTCTGAACCAAAGTCCTGAGTGTTATATTGACCCAGAGACTGAACAAGATGTCAGCTATGATGCTTTAAAGAAAAGATGCAAGAAAGAGCCTAACACAGACCTGCTACTTTTGCCTATCACAGAAAAGCTAGACCCTTCCAAACTAATATTTGATGGGGTTCGGAAACCAGTCACATCCAAACAGCTGCTTGATTGTGGTGTTTTAGATAAACCCACATTCAAAGATCTAGAAAAGGGAAAAAAATCTGTCCCCGAGGTGTCTGTGGACAAAAAGGTCAATCTTAAAGGGACCGGACCAGTTGCTGGAGTTATAGCCGGAAATAAAGGCAAAATGTCTTTGTCAGAGGCCAAGAAACAAATGCTGTTGCCATCAGACATTGCAGATCTGCTACTGGATGCTCAGGCCGCCACAGGTCACATCATTGACCCCACAACCAACAAGAAGTTGACAGTAGAAGAGGCATGTGCCAAAGGGGTTGTCGACATGAGAGACAGAGACAGATTACTTGCAGCAGAGGCAGCTGCCATAGGTTACAAAGATCCTGGCTCAACTAAGCCTCTCTCAGTGTTTGAAGCAATGAAGAAGGGAAAAATTGACAATAACACTGGGCTACGTCTTCTGCAAGCCCAGGAATCTGTTGGAGGAATTTTGGATCCAAATCTCAGTGTGTTCCTCCCCCATGACACGGCTATTCAGCGCAAACTTTTGGATGAAAATACACAAAAGGCTCTAGATCAATGTCCTGAGTGTTACGTTGACCCAGAAACTGAACAAGATGTCACCTATGACAATTTAAAGAAAAGATGTAAGACAGAGCCTCACACTGGCCTGCTACTTTTGCCTATCACAGAAAAGCTAGACCCTTCCAAACTAATATTTGATGGTGTGCGTAAGCCAGTCACAGCACAAAAATTACTTGACTGTGGAGTCCTAGATAAGCCAACATTTAACCAACTCATAAAAGGGGAGAAAACTGTGCCAGAGGTTTCTGAAGAAAAAAAGGTCTTTTTAAAAGGAACCGGATCAATTGCTGGAGTGGCAGCTGGACCCTCAGGAAAAATGCCTTTATCAGAGGCAAAAAAACAGATGCTCATGCTCCCAGACAGTGCAGATTTGCTACTAGATGCCCAGGCTGCAACAGGTCACATCATTGACCCCATAACCAACCAGAAGCTCACAGTAGATGAGGCATGTGCCAAAGGAGTGGTGGACACTCGGGATCGAGAAAGGCTGTTGTCAGCAGAAGCTGCTGCTGTTGGCTACCGGGATTCAAGCACAGCTACACCTCTATCAGTGTTTGAGGCTATGAAGAAGAAAATAATTGATGAAAAAACTGGGTTACGCCTTTTGCAAGCTCAGGAGTCTGCAGGGGGCATACTAGATCCCATCCTTAGTGTGTTCCTCCCTAAAGACACAGCTATGAAACGCAATCTTTTGGATGATACCATTTCTAAGGCCTTAAAACAGAGTCCGAA
This sequence comes from Fowleria isostigma, assembly GCA_029814645.1. Classification (NCBI taxonomy): domain Eukaryota; kingdom Metazoa; phylum Chordata; class Actinopteri; order Kurtiformes; family Apogonidae; genus Fowleria; species Fowleria isostigma. Next base: position 13,111,470 of record JAPTGZ010000019.1, read on the forward strand.
ATGTTACATTGACCCAGACACTGAGGATGACAGCACTTATGGAGATTTGAGAAGAAAAAGCAAAGTAGAGTCTCACACAGGCCTAATACTTTTGCCAATAAATGAAAGGAAAGATCCATCCCAACTTTTCTTTGATGGAGTCCGCAAGCCAGTCTCTGCCAAACAGCTGTTTGAATGTGGAGTGCTTGACAAACCAACATTTAATGATTTAGTCAAAGGTGAGAAAAGTCTTCCAAAGGTTGCTGAGGAAAAGAAGATCTATCTGAAGGGGACTGGTTCCATAGCTGGAGTGATAGCTGGGAAAGAAGGAAAATTGTCATTTTCTGAAGCAAAGAAAAAGACTCTGGTGTCCCTGGAAATTGCAGATTTGTTATTAGAAGCTCAGGCTGCAACAGGTCATATCATTGACCCGAAAAATAATAAGAAGCTAACAGTAGAAGAGGCATGCTCCAAAGGAGTGGTGGATATAAGAGATCGAGACAAATTATTGGCAGCAGAGGCAGCTGCTGTTGGGTACAGAGATCCCACTTCAGTGAAACCCCTTTCAGTATTTGAAGCCATGAAAAAAGGACTCATTGACAATAAGACTGGGCTGCGTCTATTACAAGCCCAGGAGTCTGCTGGGGGCATTTTGGATCCCGATCTAAGTGTATTCCTCCCTAAAGATGAAGCAATCAAACGGAATCTGTTGGATGAAAAGACCACTAATGATTTAAAACAAAGTCCAAAATGTTACATGGATCCAGAAACTGAGCAGGATATGACCTATGGGGCTTTAAAGGAAAAATGTACAACAGAATTGAATACTGGACTAAAACTTTTACATGTCTCTGAAAAGAATGATCCCTCAAAACTGGTCTTTGATGGTGTTCGTAAACCAGTCACAGCAGAAGAGTTACTGGATTGTGGCATCCTGGATAAACCAACACTTAATAA